>JAABKK020026443.1:38936-86633 GCA_011634745.2 Catotricha subobsoleta | reverse complement strand
AAAATTTTCATTCAATTTAATTGCGTATTTAAAATATTCAACACGCTTAATTTGCGTGTGTTTGTGTAACACGAATGAAGTTGATCGAATTGAAATCTGTGTAAAGTGAAAAGCAAAAAAAATAAAATATTAAATTAAATTTAAGATGTTTATGAAAATGGCAACAAATAAATAGTAATAAAAGTGCATAAATTAATGTTGGATGCTTGTGTATTTTTCTTTATTGACTTTATAAAAAACGGTTGATTGCATTAATCGTACAACAGAAATATGGTGTATAAATTGAAGTTCGAATAGAAATAAGTACATCATATGAAATAGTAGACAACAACAACGATCACCTTCATAAAAAGTAATAAAATTCGTATGTATTTTAGTTGGTTTTTTTTTCTACCGGAAAGAAAACTAATATATTTATGTATCAAATAACTTGTGTAATTACATTGTATTTAAATTTTTAATGTTGTAGTTCTTTGAACAAAAAAAAATATGGTGGATAAGAAAATTGCATTTCATATTTTAATCTATTCTGTGCATTTTGGTGGTCTTGGGTGATAAGATAAGATATTTTTTTTATATTTATATTTGGTTCGTTAGTTTTACATAATTTGTTATCAATTCAAATTAATAATTGTATAATTGGTTAGGTCATTATTCAAATATAACAGTGAGATTCTCTATTATCATAATATTAAATGTTACGACTTTCAGAAAATATCCACACATTCCATGAATAGGTAAATATTTAGTACTCCTCTTAAACACCTCTAATGCAAAATTGATTCATTTATAAACCACTGAGAAAACATATATTTTCAATATTCAATTTTCACGTAGAATTGTTCGTTCATAATAGAAAAAAAACACACAATTTCCGCATGTCATTTGGTAATTTGTTTTGGGAAAATTGCTTGTAACGAAAAAAAATGCTTACAAAATAAGATTTTTTTTTTTTTTAGAAAATTGTAGAAAGTTCTTTGGTTCCATTAATCGATTTTAATTCAAAACATGTTTCTTAACGATGATGGCGCGTTGTGTTTACGTCAATTTTAAAATAATTATCACGTCAATTATGTAATAAGATTTCGATAAGTCATAAAATGTATGTTGTTGCCTTATTCAATGACTCATATATGCCGTGTTACCCAATTGTCTATTTTATTTAAGTCAAATTATTTGACTTCATTTTTCAGTACATTGGATTATCGTCTCTATCGTCTGACAATAAAACATCATGACGGTAATGATAGGTAGAAAGAAAGAAACTCGGCTCTCTAAAATTTATCATTTTAAATGACCCAAAAAATGTTTTCCAAGCAATTTAACAAGCAATATTGTTTTTTTTTTCTTATCCGGTCTCTGCATCCATAAACTTACATAAAAGTACATAACGCATTTCATTTACTTATTGTTTGGTTTATGCTTTATAAATAAATGAAAAATGAAAATTTAACAAAAATATTTATTGAGAATTATACGTATGTCGTATAGTATTATGTACTGTTGCATATTTTTTTTCAATTGTATTGCGCAAATATTTTATTGAATTTATTACAAACAAAATAATAAGCATTACAAAACCCTTATATCAATACGTATTTATTTAACCATTGATAGTTTTTGTAATAATTATTATAACAAAAAAAAAAAATTAATAAAAAATGTCAATAGCTATGAAATAAAATTGAAGTAAAATATATAACACGATAATATTGAATTCAAATACAAAACCACAATATTATAAATATTAATAAAAACTGAATAAAACGTGTTCAAAAAGTATAAATAAATATAGAACAATAGGAAACAATTATATTTTTATGTTTAAAAAAAATAAATAAAAAATACTGGAACTTATGAAAGTAAATTAAAAAATTAGAAATTTAAATCGAAATTATTAAAAGGACGTTGACCTACATTAAAATATTATTTTATTTGTTATTATCTTACGGTTATGTATTTGTTTTATGAATATAAATATATGTTTTTTTTAATTATATTTATATCCGCAGATATTCGATAAGAAATTTAAAAGACGAACACAAAAAACTATAAGAATGAGAATATGTGGGATTTTTTTTTTTTTTAATTATCTTTAAACCGATTTCCTTTTTCATTGATAAATTATTTCATGTGAGTTTAAATGTGACCATAATCAGAAATTTGTGTGTGTGTTTTGTTTTGATTTTTTTTTTTTTTTAATAAAAACAAAATATCGTTATTTAAGTAGGTGCTAATGATAATATTTATTCATGTTTACCATATAAGCAGAAAATGGAGCGAGATAATAAAATATGTGTTTATGTTTATTAAATTATTAAGACTGTTTCATCTGATATATATATGAAATATGATGAATTTTCTAAAGTAAATAAAAATGTGGTTTATGCTGACTTTCAGTAAATTCATTGTTCATTGTTGATTTGAATAAATATGGTAAATTAAAGTGAAAACTTATGCTAAATTATGGCATTGATCTTTTTATGTAATTGCTTCTTTGCCACAGTATAATATATACATATAATAGTTATCGGTCCGTTTTAATGAATTTATTCTGTTATCCCATGTAAGTAATGTTATGCTCATCATAAACTTTACCCGAATTTAATATGTCCAAAAACTAATGAAACTTTAACATTTTCAATCGAAATCCTATCGATTTGATCAAATTTTAAATTATTATCGTTAAGTATTCGTTGAACTAATTTCAAAAAATAGTTATAAAACCGCACTCGCAATTCATAGTTTGTAAGAATAAAAAAAAAAACTCTTAATATTTTTGAATAAATAAATGAATGAATGCCGTGTATGATATTGTATCTTCAACGCGCATAAAATTAAATGCATAATTACATTGTAGCTAATTGCACGATATCTAGCTTTCAATTCAGATATTTATATGTTATACACATTACACATATATAAAAGAAAAAAATACAACAAAATATCAATAAAAAAAAGAAAAAATCATGAAATAAATAATAAATTAATTAAAATAATAATAATAATAAAATCAAACTTATTCTTGACAAACATCTGTGCTTATCTCTTCTTATATTATTATTATTATTATTATTATTATTATTATTATTATTGGATCGTTTAATCAAACGAGAGTTAATATAATCATTGCACTTCATAAAATATTAATTGCATTTATAATACCCGCATAAGTTAATCGACTAGTTTATAAAATAAATGAATATCTTTCTTAATTATTATTATTATTATTAAACTATATTAACAGCAATACAAAATAAACAAGAACAACAACATAAGAAATATTTTGATAAGCATTCAAATCGATAAATTATTAATTACATAAAATGCAAATGGCATTTATTATCAAAAGCTAAATTCTTATTGGAATTATGAGAGAGAGAAAAAAAAACGCGTATGCAACGTGTCATTAACCGTATACGGATTTTAGAAAATGTGATAATTATTATTATTATTATTAAATATTAATTAATTTTGTGATACAGTAAGACTTCTTCAAGTAGACTACCAATAGCTGATTATAATACCAATACGAGAATTGTTTTATTTCGCTATAGGAAGTCATGTTTGGATATACATACTGTTACTTTCAGTCAGTATTGATTTATATACAACAATTTGGGAAGATTTTGCACCTGTTACTATTTCACACATTTTCAACAGACCAACATGGATTTGTATCTCGTTCCTTGCGGTATTATATATGCTTATTTGCAATAAGCATCGAAAACGTTCATTTTCATAGAATTAACTTATTAATATTTCTTCTGAGTTTTTATTATTATCATGTAAAAAATATCTTTACACGTGCTACCAAGTAGATAAAGCTTAATTCAATTATGTTGACCTTTAAAACTTCGTTTTAGACAGGTGAATCCTTTAAATGATTTTTATTTAAAACAAAATAATAAATATTAAGTAGTTTTTTCTGTGGCCTTTCCAATTCAGCGAAATAAAGTATTATTGGTTACCAATGTCTTCTTGTGATAAATAATCTTAATTAGAATATTATTTTAGTATTATTCAAGTATCATTTTTATGACAGATTTTTCATAACACATTTGCATGTGACTGACAGACATAAAATGTATTTCAATGGGATTTGCTTACGAAATTTTTTTTTTTATTTTTTTATAATAAATATTGTTTATATGGGGCCCCCATCAACTAGAATTCGAAAACCTAATCTATCGAATAAAATAGAACACTAAACATTTCTTTTGATAACAAGTGAAATGAATTCTGCGGAAATAATAAATAAAAATCTGTTTATTTTATTTTCATCTTATTTTTATTCTAATATTATTTGATGTCACAGCATAATTTTCATATGAAATCGGTTATACAATATTTTTTTATTTTTTTTATTACATTTTTGAATTGATATTATGCATAATTTTAGAGAATGACAAAATTTTTTGTATCCATACTTTTCTCTAATAAATTTCTTTATACTTTTTTTTGCTTGCCTGCCATTAGGTAATTTTTACTTTCAATAATTTAATATAAAACAGTGTTCGTCGAATATTACATAATCAACATGAATATAAACAGCAGTAGTTTAAGTACACGTTGAAAATATTTAGAGAAAAAAAATAATCTCTCGATTTTTTTTTACTGTTGTTATTTATTTACAGCTAACACATCAGCACATTAACATTTTATACAAAAAAAAAAAAAACAAACAAACAAACAAAAAGGAAGATCGTTCCAAAAATAGGCATAATTCAAATTAACTCTTTCATTTTATCAACAATTTTTATTTTTAATTTTTTTTTTCGACTACGCTACGCGTGTACGCCTATTGAATATATTTAAATTCAATATTTATTAATTTCTACATTTTTTTTTTTTTTTTGTAAAATGAAAGAAAGACATTGACTACCTATTAAAATACTTTGTCAACTCTTTTTCTTTTATTTGTAGTTAAGTATATGTTTTTGAAATATAATTTAATTTATTTTGCAAGAATGTATTAATTTGAGAAGGGTAAAATAATATTTTATTTCAAATGTTAAATTAGTGGCTGAAAATGAATACTGAAACAATTCAACACTAGGTATTTTGTTTTGGTAATGAATTCTTTTTTTGTTTTATTTCAAATATCGTTTTGGTTTAAAAACATTTTCAAATTGAATAATCACAGAAAAATATTAAATAATATTATAGAGGCACTCTTTGTACGAATTGTTTTAATTAAAATTTCGGGAACAAAAAAAGAAAATAACTAGAATGTTTTGAACAATAAATGAAAGAAAATGATACTTATAAAAATAGGTAAATCTGAAAATTTTTTGACGAACATTTTAATATGGCTTATGATTTTTCAAGAGCGATTAAATTATATTATATTACACTTAGTCAGAATTTAGGTTGTATTACATAACATAATAAATGATAATGATAATGAATATGAAAAGTAAGTCTCTTAAACAGATTTCAGAAACAGGGCATATCTTGGTGTTACCTTCCATATTTCTATTTACAATCAATTGATGAGATACCTAACTAAAATGTAGGTGCATGATATTTTAAAAGCCCGCATTATTATTTCAGTTATTATTTTTATTTTTTTTTAAGAATAATATAGGTATTTATAGATAATTTAAGTAAATGTATGAAATGGATAATGGCTTGAAAACCACGAGTTTTCAATTTGTTTTGTTAAAATTACGGTCATTTTAAACTGTAATGTATTCTCTTAAAATAGTTTTTAGCTATTGATTTATTATTATATTATACTATAATATCTAAGGTTTTAACTACTATCACAAATATCTGTGTCTTTGTGACGTTTGAACAGATGCAATGCAAGTGTAATATACAATATATGCAGACAAATCTGATATAAAAATCCTGTTCCTGTCTATTTAGCTTTGTCCCTCTTACACCGAGAAATATTAAACATTACGTTACAATTAAAATATAAAAAACTACCAAATGAAACGAAATTATACAGAAACACTTACCGTTAGGTAATGCTAGAATTTTCGATTATTTTTTTTCCGACATGATGATGCTTTAGTTGCATTTTGATATTCAACCACATTGCTTCTAGTCCTTGTCTTTTTTTCTTTTTTTCTTTTTGTGTGAATTTTTGTCTTGTCCATTAATATAACGTTACGCGTCCACGTTATTTAACCTTTTTAATTTTGCACGTATAACTTAATAATTATAAAAATGACTTCACCAATAAACGATAAAATTATGGCAGAAGAGGATAATACTCTTTCTAAATCATTTGTGAACATCGATTTGAATAAAGATGCTGAAAAAAATTATAAATTGCATCGAATTAATGAGACAACGGAGAAAGTTGATCTGGAAAGATTTCAACCTCGTCTTCAAAATGAGAATCGGTCACCAAATGGACAACAAAAGTTACAAGCCTCAACTGGAGCAATTCCAAAGATTTGTTCAATTTCTCAACCATTAATTTTGGATGAGGATTTACCATCATATTCCGCTCAAATGTTGGGCAATGACAAAAAATTGATTGAAGCAAAAGTTGATGACGCCAGTAATTCAAATTTAATATTGCAATACCAACAAAAAATCGAAGAAGCGGCTAAAGATTATACTGTAAATGCAAATAAACAACTTTCTATTAAACAATTTGTTGAAGATTATCACGTTAAAAGAATAGCATATGAGAAATTAAGAAATATAGATGCAGTTCCAGTTATTGAATGTAATAATAAATCGCCATTTTCGAAATCAATCAGCCATGATAGCAAAAAATCAGAAGCCAATAAAAACTCGAATGCTGCATTTGAGGTTAACACCAATAAAAATGGTGAAAAAAATGAAAAACACGTGCTTAGTTATGAACAAGTTTTCAGTAGTGATTACACAAATAGCATGGATTCGTCCATTGTTGTGCTGAGTGAGGAAGCTTTCAGAAAAATTTCACCTCAGAGATCCATTCAATTACCACTTCAGTTACCAATTCCATCAAAGCTAAATAAATGTATTCAAACAAACGCTGTAACGAAATCTAGATCAAAACCGAGTCAAATACCGATTCAGCAATTAAATAAATGTATTCAAACTCATACTATATCGAATACTACATCAAAACCCATTGAACCATCGACCCAACCAAAGCTATATAAATGTATTCAAACGCAAGCTAAATCGAAGACTCCGCCAAAAGCGGTCCAGCCACAAATTCATTCAAAACCACTTAAAGCTGATGGAAAATTGCAAACAGGCCCAAAAACAGTGGATTGGTGTCACAAAACACGTAAGTTTAATGAAATTGGTGAATATAGTGATTTCACTCAAGAACAAATTATAGAAATGATTGGCGATGCTATGCAGGACTTCGTACCTCCAATAAAATTTCATGAGAATCACTTCAGCGCGGAGCCAAAGCAATCCAGTTCTAAGGATGATATTGATGATCAATGGAACAAATTGGAAATTCCGTCATCTACGGGTAACGATGATTTGTCTTCTATTGGATCCGATGATTTTGTTATTGTCGATAAAGTAAATGATTTTAATTGACTTTTATTTATATAATTTGAAATTCTTTTATTTCACCGGTAATTTTTTGTGATTTTTTTTTTATTTATTTAGGATATGAATGAAAAGGAAGTCGATTAATAGAAAGATGCCATAATTTTGATAAATTTTTTATTCTGTTCTACGATGATTAAATAATTTTAAAATGCATGCTACTCAGAACAACGAATTAATTCGAAGTATTTGTTTTTTTTTTTTGTTAACTGTAATTTTGTTTTACATAAAAATTTAAAACAAATAGTAAATAAGACTTTCATGGTCGATGAAATATGTGACCTATTTTAATTGCCTTTCGTAATAACTTTGAAATATTTGTAAACTTAGTAATCGCAATTCAGATTAACCAACACAATGTTGATTTTTTTTTTTTTATTTAAATATTTTTCTACAATACCATAAGAAAAATACCATAAGAGAAATAGATTTCAATTGTTGTAAATATGTTACCTTAAAATTTAAAAAAATTATTATATTGCGATATTTTTGGCGCCAAAATTTAAAATTAGTATATAAAATTTCATACAAATTGTATTTATATCAGTTATAACAAACAATGGTCACAAAAAATAATTTGTTAATTATACAATTTTATTTTTCATTACAATCTTAAGATTTTTACTTATAATTAATTTTATTGACTTTTATATTTTTATAAATAAAGTTCTTATAACGACATATTTTAAAAAAAAAAAAAAAACTTGACTTAATTTTTTTTAATTTAACTTTTAGTAAATAGATTAGAATATTTTCTCTTGCGTTCGATTGAAATACTTGAAAGTTTTGATTGAAAGTGTTTCGTACGCATTACGGAACCAAATGTATATGTAAGTGATTTGAAGGATTTTGATGAACAAGAGCATAAAGCAAAAGTCATTAGTCTATTTTATTTAAAGCAGTCTCTTAAAAGTTATTAATAAATAAATCAAATTCATTATGCAAGTCATTTTCTAATTAACTAATAAAATGTTTTTTTTTGTTTGTTTGTTAATTTACTACGCAAATATTTTATGAAAGGATAAACTAATTGTTCATGGTTTAAAATTATGTAAAGAAAGAGAAAAAGCTTTTCATAATAATTACACTTATACAAAGAACACGATATTAGTTTTCAGTAGAAACTGTTAAGATTATATTTTTTGCATTGAAATGAAGGATTGAAACCAGTTTTTAATTCATTGGACATTCTTACAAGTTATTTAAAATATTTTTTTTTTATATTAATTTAACTTTTTTTTAAATGTTAATTAACCACAATAAAAAAATAAAAAAACGAAAAGAAATTTCGACCAGAGCAATAAACAAAAAAATTATTTGCATTATTCTTCTGAAATTCGGACTTTTTTGTTTTTAGAATTATACATTTTTGTGGTGACATTTTTATTTATATAAAATTATATGACCTTATTATTAATTGTTTAAGTAGAATTCTATTATTGGAAGATAAATGGCGCCTAAGCTTTTTCTATATCAACATTTTCTGAGATAATTTTTGTGTCATCTGTCTATATAGCCTTCGTCGCTTATAAATTAGTTAAACATAAAATCCAAACGAACAATCAATAAAACCGATGTTACTATTTTATAATTAAAATTATAAATATAAGTAGTTTTCCTCAGGGCCGTACCTACTAAGAGGCTCGTGAGGGCTCAGCCAGCTCCAGAAAAAGCAAAAATGGAACATTTTTCAAGTGTTCCAACATACAATACAGCGCGGTTTTTATGTGTATGAATAGTAACTTTATTTATGGTCTTTCTGTGTTTTATTTCAAATTTAGTTTGGCAACCACGACCAACCTATTCTGGGCGACTATAACCAATTTAAACCTCGTATTCATAAAATATTATATCAAATATTCGAGGCTTAGCCAGCTCTGTGATGTAGCGCTGGTTATGGCCCTGGTTTTCCTATTCGTTGAACATCCTCAGTTAAAATTAGCATATATTTGATGTTCCTGATTGTAGTGTGGGCGAGCATAGCTTTACGGCATAGAAATCAATTCCTATACTATTTACTTTTTGGACTTAAATCCAGATAAATTGACTAAACAATACGATGACCTTTTAAAAATATTTTCATTACCATTTGTCCGACGCAAAATAAAAATTCCTGTAAGTGAAATGAAAATAAATATCATAGAGATTATATTTGTTAGCTATAAATGATGTGTTGTATTATTTGTATATTAATGTTACATAAATAAACAGTGATTAGACGTAGATCTATAATTTTTTTTTTTTTGTCTTTATATCATGACATATCAATGTTAAGTTATGTTAGCATTGAATTATTTTATTTACTTGATTTGAAGACTGACATTAACATTCATTCATAAGAAAGAATATATCGTATTGAAAGTTTTTCAATAAACAACTATTGGCTTAATTGTCATCAAGTGTTATTTATAAGAATCCTTATTTTGTTTGCAAACTGTAAGTAAACCACCGATATCAATGTCTGATCGATAGCCAACATTTTATTGGTTATAGTATTTGTTATGGCGATAGTTCATTTAATAAAATATTTACTGTTCATATCAGAATTTGTTTTGTTAGGTGTTTAAATGTTTTTCGGTTTGTTTTGCTAAGGTAGGTTGGTGAGGCTGTAATCAAATGTTTTTCAAAATATTTCATCGATAATTGTACTATTGTTAAGATTTTTTAAAAACTTACTTCTGAACTAATGGTAATTTTTTTTTATCTGTTGCACAACGGATTTTAATAAATAAATTTTAATTTGTATGCAGTTATATTACACAGGTTATTTTAAGACGCAAAAATATTGTTCGCAATTAAATCACGTGTTTCTTTTCATTTATTGTATGGTTTTGATGAAAAGAAAACGTGATTGTTTTCTCCGCTCTACATTAAATCCACCCCTAATTTGGGTATGGTGTTGAAAGCGTTAGGGATGAATAAAAATTTATTAGTAAACTTATGTTAAATTTTATTAAATTTTATCGCAGGGAATTAAATTGAATAATTCGTTTGAAATACAAAATAATAATCTTTTTAAACTTTAATCGAAAGCTTTAATATTTTTTTTTTTTTTGTTTACAGAGAGCCATAATGGAGGGAGATGGTTCACCCCTTTCTTCACTCTGTATGGTCCGTGCAGCTGAATTATTTCCCAAACCTGAACCAGAAAAAGAGGATGAATCATTGCGAGTTACATTTCCTGAATGTATGTACAAAAATTTATAGCTATAAAAATACATCATATGCAAATATTTAGCATGAATTAATAATTTTTGTCTATTTTACATATAAAGTGGCAGGAGAATCTGTTAGATATTTAGGACGTACAGATGATGGTGTTTTAGCATTATCAAATTATCGAATTTGTTTAAAAAGTCAAACAACCCCTGAAACCGAAATCTCTATACCACTTGGAGTTATTGAATATGCAACTACAAGAGATCTATTCCATTTAGTTATCAGTTGTAAGGATGCTAGTACATTTAAGTGAGTGAAAATTATTTTGTTATTTACATTGAATTAATTAAAACCTTTTTTCATATATTTATATTTTTTATATAATATATATAGATGCTCTTTTCCGACATCGGAACAATGTTCTGAATGGCAACGCCGCATAACCTTAGCTGTAGGTGTACCAACTAGCTTAGAATCATTATTTGCATTTTCATATTATGCTTGGGCCTCAGAATTGCCACAGAACCAAGAAAATGAATGGATTGGCCGAATGCAACGTGCCACCAATTACGATGATGATTTTCGTAAGGAAGTTAAACGTCTCGAATTTAACATAAATACCACATGGCGAATATGTAATTTGAATAGTGATTTTAAATTGTGTCCATCATATCCACGCCTATTATTGGTACCGTGTTGCATAACAGATGATACATTATCGAATGTTGCAAGTTTTCGCAGTTCAAGACGAATACCAGCTGTTGTGTGGCGACATAAAATATCTGGAGCTGTTATTGCACGTTGCAGTCAACCAGAAGTTGGTTGGCTGGGTTGGCGCAACCCAAAAGACGAACAATTACTGAAAGCAATCGCTGATGCATGCGCATTTGACGGTGGCGAACAGGGAAGACGCCAAAATGTTGGCATTTCCAGTGAAAACAGTAGCACTGATGGCAGCCATGAAGAAGTTTGTATGGACGAAGTTAAAAAAGTATTAATTGTTGATGCACGTTCATATGCATCGGCAGTTACTAATCGAGCACGTGGCGGTGGATGTGAATGCGCTGAATATTATCCGTGCGCACAAATTGAATTTATGAGTTTGGGCAACATACATGTTATTCGAAAAAGCTTTCATGCATTACGACAATTGTGCGCTTCTCCATCCGATTCACAAAAGTACAATTGGCTATAGGTTTTTCAATGAATAATTTATTAATACTTTTATTTTGAATACTTTTAGTTGGTTTACATCATTAGATCGTACAATGTGGTTAACACATGTAGCTAGTATGTTACAATCGGCAATGACCGTATGTCATGCTATTGAACGAGAAGGTAGACCGGTTTTAGTTCATTGTTCAGATGGTTGGGATCGTACTCCACAATTAGTAGCAACTGCTCAATTATGCTTGGATCCATACTATCGGACGGTAGAAGGTTTTCGAATATTAGTCGAACGCGAATGGCTCAGTTTTGGGCATAAGTTTGCAGATCGTATTGGCCATGGGCCTGGTTCCGATGAAACTAATGAACGATGTCCTGTATTTTTACAATGGCTGGATTGTGTACATCAAATTCAAAAACAATTTCCTTGTAGTTTTGAATTTAGTATGGGTTATTTGGTATGTTGATTTTGCTCAAAATATTTTTGCTTTTATTACATCGTTCGACAAAATTCAACTTTTTTGCATCCATCAGAAATCCCAAAAAATTCTGAAAATATATATACAAAAAATACAACCGTGTCGCGCCGTTTTATATCAAGTCGTTTATGCAAATAATAAATTTATTTACACTTTGTACTACAGCTAAGCTATAAATAGGTGTCGGATCAAAAGATTTTGTATAAAAGATATACAAGGCATCAAAAATGAGTGTGAATTAAATTGAGTTGAATTTTGTCGAACGGTGTTATAGTATTCAATAATCATAATTACCTTTATCTTAAAAAAAAAACAAATGTAGATCAAATTAGCACAACATGTATTTTCATGTATGTTTGGAACATTTTTATGTAATACTTATAAAGAACGTACAGAAAATTCTGTATTTGACCGTACATATTCTGTTTGGCCTTTCCTATCTGGACCAATGTACAAAAATCCACTTTATGTACCTAACAGAGAGCAGGTAAATATGTGATTACTTTTAGTAAACAAATATACATATATTTATATATATAAAATTAACAAATCCTTTTTAAAAAAAAAATTCTTATAGGTATTATGGCCTGCATACCATTTAAGTAATATGTCGTTCTGGTCTGAAGTTTATACAAGCAGTTTTGGTAATCAAAACTTAACCGATAATACAACGACAACCACTACATCACCAACTGTAGCCTCAGCTAGCGGTGTAGGTACAACAATTGTAACACCAAGTACAAATGATATATCAAATTCAGAACCGCGAAGCCCAATGATTAAAACAAGATCGTATGGTGATCTTCAAACAGCTGGCATTAGCGACCATAATAACACTGGTATTGGGAATGGATTAACACGTCGGTCTAGTGATCCTAATATGACAGTTGATGCACAGTATGTCTTTTATTCTCTTATATATTTGGAACGATTTAAATATAATGTAATTTTAATGTTATTAGCTTTGGCTTGTCACTATCATCCGAACCATCAATTGAAACTTTACCAGAATATGGTTGTAATAAATTGGCTGATGGAAATATAATGTACAACATAAACGATCAAACAATTGCAAATTTTTGCAGTGACACAGTTCGTGAAATAAATAATTTAACAGAAGAACTACAACTTGATCTTGATATAAGAAGAACAACTGTTAATCGAACGAATAGTTTAGATATAGATAGACGGGATAAAGATTTAAATAGTGATTTATTTAATTATCAACAGTTGATACAAAGAGAAAACATATTCAATAGTTACAGTCGTAATCAGCATCAATCCAATCAAGAAACGTCTGATGATGATGTTATTGAATCTAGTCCATTTTATACTCAATTAAGTCAAAATTTAGAAAGTAATTTAAATAATTTAACGCTTAGTAATGGGCAGCAAATGCACCAGCATCCACAAAGAGGAAATGATGAAGATATGGTTGATGGTGGCATTACAGCCGATGATGATGAATGTGAAGGTGTCTGCATGCTTCAAAGTGTCGATTTAGGAGGTATGTTTATTAGACTATAAACACTAAACAGCTATTTATTTAAAAAATGATCAATATACATTATACATATTTCAAGTGATATTACATATATCCATTTACTTAATTAATCGATCACTTTATTTAATTAGTTAATATTTTTTCTCTTCTAAAATAGACACATCTCAAAGTAGCTCACCAAAAAATGAATCATCTTTAGCTCAAACACTCTGGCATGGTAGTGTCGAAACCAGTACCGATACATTAGTTCCTCTTGAAACCAATTCATCTGAAGATGCGGTTGTTCCGTCAACATCTTTAAATGGCATTACAGCAGTAAATAATTGTGTATTAGCGGATAGTATTGACTCTTTCAATGGACGATCAACAGCATTATTATCGCGAAATGAATCAAGGCAACGTATTTTGCCAGAAGTGCATGGTGGAACAAAACTGAAAATGTGGATACCTACAAATTATCCAAATGGTACATTAAATAATACTATGGATGAAAGTATTGTTATTCAACCAGAACACCAAAGAATGGATATTACAAATGGCACTAATCGATTTGATAATAATTCACATGGAAATAATAACAGTGGAACATCAAATACATTTGTTTCATCATCATCGTCATTGTATCGAAGGCGACGAAATTCATCAAATTCCAAGCAATCGCCATTAGATGTGATTAGTCCAAATGGTCCTACAAATAGAACTGTTAATGGCAGGTAATATTGCTAAATACATACATAAATTATTCTAGAAAATATTTTTTTTTTTTTTTTATTGAAAATGTTGAATACCATTAATCCTTTTATTTTATTTGTGTAGTACATCTCCAAGTGCCACTAATTCCAGATTTTCAACACCAGGCGCTCGATCTTTACCATTAACGCCACCAGGGTTACGTCCGGCTACTGCTCCAATCTCGACGCCTGTAGCAATATCATGTCCAGATGGTTTAGCTCATACATTAAGTGAACAAAATCTACGATTACAACAAATTGTTTATGAACATAAGGTAAATAATTAACTAACAGTGAATTGTTCAGAAAAGTAATTTTTTTTATTATTTTTTGTAAAAAAGCTTCGCGAGGAAGCACTGCAAAAAGAATTGTACGCAACACGTTTAGCATTACTAAGAAAAATTACTTGTAATAATTGTTGCATTAATCCACCAATAACAACTGAAGAATCGGTAAGTTTGTAATATTTTAATTACTTAAACCAATTTGTGAATAATTAACATCAGACCCGCACAATATTAAATATTAGATGTAAATCTATTGGTAGAAAAAAAAATTAACTTAATTTTTAAACAGTAATGGATATTGACATTGTGTTAACTTTGTAATTATTTTTTTTTTTTAAACCTATAATAATGATTTTGATTTTAAAAATAAATTTTTGATTGATTTTAATATTATTCTTAACAGTAAATACCTCAAATTACCAAACTTTTGCTCCATTTTCTATTATTAATTATTTAGTATTATTTTGCATCGTATCACATCTTAGTTAATTATGTATATTACGAAAGATGGGAACATATCAATCTGGGTCACATTTTTTTCAAAAGTATTGTTGAATTTTGAAAGCTTTCATTTCGAAGTTTTGGCAATTTTTTCCCCATCTAAATCGCATTTTTTTTTATTTCTTTTCATTTTCTTCAAAACTCTTAATCTTATTTTGTGGAATGAATGAATGCCCTATTTTATTTTATTTATTTATTTATTTATTTTTTTTTAATTGTAATTCCTGTTTTTATTATCATTATTATTTTTTTTTTTTATTTCAATTAAGTTTTGATTTATTTGTGTACTTAAATTTCTGTCTCTCTTATATTAACAATAAGGAAGATGTGATGTTGAATGTGGATGATATATTAGTAGCACATTCCGACAGCAGTTCAATAAGATCCATAGGAAGACGTTCCGAAAGCCCAACATCACCGCAACGTGATATTAGTAGGGCTAGTTCAAAATCGGTGGTTAGTGTTGTTTCAATCATTTTTTTTTTATCATTTTTAATTTTTTTTTTTTTAATTAATTTATCAAATGGTTTTTTTTTCTTGTCATTTTTGTTTATGCCAAGTTGAACAGCTGCGCCATAATCGCTTTTTTATTTATTTTATTATTTTTTTTGTTTAATTTGTATCCTATTATAATTTTTACTAATGTTCGAGGAGAAAGAAGAAAAGCTAAATGCGATAGATTTATGTTAAGTTAATTTTAGTTAAATGGAAATAATATAATTCTATACATAATTATTGCTGGTATGAGTGCAGCTGATTTTCATTTCATGTTCATTTATTTACTTCTATTACAAGTCACTTCATTATTCCATTATTGTGGGTGATATGCAAGTAATGATTTTAAAATTTGCAAATGTTTACATAAAAGTTAAACTAACAAAAAGAAATGATGGAATTATTATTATTATTATCTCAGTTCAACTACCACTAATCGTGTTTATTTGCAAATTAGAATCTTTTCAATAGAATCTTTTGTATTTTACCATGTTTTGGATGATGTAATTTGATATGAATTTTAATTACCACGAACTCCTATGTCCAGAAGATAAAAGATTATATGTAAATCAGCGCAACGTTCTAGGTTACATATTTCCGATTTTATAATAATAATAATTCTAATATTCTTGTATACTTATTTTTTTTTTTCACAAAAATTGTAATATAACAATTTTTTATTTGCATGTCAGATATTGTATATGTTAATTTTGCACTAAATGAAATTTGTTTAAAGGGTACAAAATAGAAATTCAGTATAAAAATTAACAAATTGTGGTCACCAAATAATAAAACCATATGATTTGGATTTAAATATAATTATAATAGTTTTACTATTATTCATAAAAATATTAAAATTAAATTTAATTTTAATTTTAATTTTTTTCATTCAGACCTCATTAGTTGACAATGGTGTCGAAAATGTATCAGTTTGTTCATGGGAAGCCGTTGAAGACCGCAGTGGAGCATCATCTGGTGCTAGTTCAACACAGCCCAACAGCGTTTTATGGGTACCAGATCATGCTGTGTCACGTTGTACTAGTTGTAAAATAGAATTTTGGTTGGGTAGACGCAAACATCATTGCCGGTAAGTTCAACGTAAGAAAAAGTTAGTTCTCTTTTTTATATAAATTTTAACATTTTGGAAAAAAAAATACATTTATAAATCGAATACTTGTAAATATCTTTTTCACCTTTTGAAATATTCCAATCTTTGTGTGTGTTTTAGTTCCTGTGGTCAAATATTTTGTGCTGATTGTTCGGAATTTTGTGCACCATTGCCTGATGAACGATTATATAACCCAGTACGCTTATGTGGCCCATGTTATAAATGTGTTACTACTAAAATACAAGTAAGTAGCTCTTTGCATCAGAATGATTTTAATAATGCACACAAATTGCATACCACAAATACTGGTAGAATAATGTAAAAATGTGTTGTTAAAACTAAATACCAAAATCTGTGTATAAATATTTAAAAAAAAATCGCATAAATATCAGATAGTCAATTCTATATTAAAATAATCGAAACAATTTAAATATGCAACAGCATAATCGAAGTATAAATTCACAACATCAATTTCACCAAAATCAACAATTACCTATTCAACAGCAACAGCCAGAACAACAACACTCACAACAACAACAACAACAACAACAACAACAGTCACAGCCGCAGCCGCAGCAGCATCAGCAGCAGCAGCAGCAAAAGCAACAGCAACAACAACAACAACAGCCACAGCCACAGCCACAACAGCAACAGTCTCATCCACAGCTGCAGTCGCAGCAACAACAACAACACAAGCAACACCAATCCTCGTATGATCAATATAATCACGAAAGTAATAATAATAATAATACCTCAACAACATTAGAGCCTTGTAAACATGCGGCTGCTGGTTCCTCTACTAATGAACGCAGTCCGCTTAAAGCAACCACAGCCACTAACTAATAAAACTGATAAACTTTTAAACAATTTAAAATAAAATATTTTATTTATTTATTTACTTAAAGTTTAAAAATGTAATGCAGAGACAAAATATTTAACAATGTTTATATAAAAAAAAAAAAAAAAATGAAGGAAAAAAATATAGGAAACAACTTTTAAGTAATTTGTAGAAAATCAATTAATTATGAATAGTCAGAATATTTTTATTGTTGATTGTTGTTTTATTTTTCTCTTGTACCTTGAAAATCATATTAATGTTATTTAATTGTTGGTATTAATAATATAACTGTTTTTAAAACTATATCCAACCAAATTTATTCGATACATTGAATTGAAAACGAAGCTTGCGCAATCTAATTAATAATTGAGTTATGTTTTTTTTTTGTATTTATTATAATTTCAGAAATAATTTAAAGCTTGTAATGCATAAAAAATAAATAAAAAATGGTGTGATGTGGATAATAATAATAATTGCACGCACACTTTTCAGTTATCCTTTCATAAATTTATATATTTATATATAATTTGAAATATTTTTTACAATAATTTCACTTAATGTTTGGTCCATGCTAACATTAAATCGAAATTTGTAACAAAGATTCGGTTACAGTCTAAAATAACATAATATAATTGGTTTTTAATTTAAAAATCATTCAAACATTTTCACAATATTTTTATAGTTCTAATATGATTTTCATATTTTTTTTTTTCAAATTTAATTAAATATTTAATGCGTAAGTATTAAAATATAAAAACAAACAAAAAAAAATTATTTCTTTTAAGAAAACTAGTAAATAAATAATTAAAAAAAAACAAAAAAAAAACATTTATTATTTAAATTGTATGTATACCAACCAGCTAGATACCAACACACACTCACAAACAATAAAAAACAAAAAAAAAATCTATTCATTTTAATTTTAAGATACCTACTTTATAAAATAAAATAAAATTATAAAACTATAAAACTGTGTATATGACAAATGAAATTGTTTAAACAAGTAAAAATAATAATAATAATAATAATAATAATAATAATAATAATAAAAAAATAATTGCTAAGAAAAAAAAAATTAGAGATTAATTACAAAAAAAAAAAAAATATTAAAAACAAACACTACCAATTAAGTTATTAAATTAAAAAAAAAAAAAAAGAAGAAAAATTATAAAGGTAAAAATAAATTAAAATAATGTTTAAATAAATCTAAATATATTATATATTTATAAAGCAAATTACTATTAATACAATAGTTTCTGTACACATCACAATAAATATTTTATTAATTGTAAGCAAAAATTAAAGATTATAATTTTACTTTTAAGAATTTTATAAATATGTAATTTCCTTTATCTAAATTTCGAAACTTTCGTATTTTAATTTAAAAAACAAATAAATAATAATAACTAGAATACAGTATAATCTGAGCACAATCTAAGTGAACCAGTCCATTTGAAATTCTGAATTTAACGATTCTTTTAACCAGCAAAGTCGATCATTTCTTCTTATTATTTTTATTCTTTTACTACTTTGTGAATGCATTACAACAAAAAATGCCTTTTTTGAATTATTTAGTTCCATTTATTTAAAGAGTTTATTCTCACTTATTTGCATATTTACTTATAGTCATTATTGCTTGTTTATTTTTATAATTTAATTAAAGTGTTAAAAATTGAGACTATTGTATATGTTGATGTTTCTGGTTGATCAAATTAAGTTAAGTTGACGCTTATTATATCATTTGATTCTGTCGAACACCACAACATACTAAAATGTTTGAATTTAATATCGATTATTGATATTTCGAAATTATATCGATTACGACATTGATGTCTATTCTAATGCACTGTTTTATTAATTCAATAATTGTGATTTTACGTTGCTAAAGAAAAAAAGACACTGCTTTTATTAATACTTATGTAATACGCTACAAAGTAGCGATATCGTTATTAAAAGATGTGGTTTTAGAATTAGACAGATTATACTGTAAAAACAAATAAATAAGGTTTCGCAGATTTGAACTTTTTTCATAAAAACATTTTAATGGGATATTTTGTTATTACAAAAACAAAAAACGAAAAACAAAAAATAGCGACAAACTTAAAGCTTATGCTACAAAATTTGTTTTATTATTTTTTTTTTGAAAATTCCAATATACGAGTATAGTATATTGTATAATTTTCAAATAAAACATACTTACTTTATATTTCATAACCTATAACTTGGAAATATGATCACAAACTGCTGGCTCGATCATTTAGGTAATGAATAAATAATAAAGATATCCGCTGTTTGTACAGAATATGCCAAAAAAGAAAAAAGAAAAGAATATATTAAAAATAAAACGTTTGTATTAAATGATACCATCATTGAGTTGAAATTACCCTCACCGTGGATTCTCACGAGAACGTCTTGCGTTTTGCGGCAACGTTTTTTTCCATTTTTAGGGCTGGTTTAACAAATTTCTTTACATGTGTGTGTGAATAATTGCCATGAATATAACAAAAAAAAATAATACTTAAGTAAAATCACAAAACGCAAAACGCAAAACGCAAGACGTTCTCGTGAGAATCCACGGTTACGAGCATTAATAATTTATGTTTAGAGATGATATTATTTTAATCGAAGAAATCAATTTTCATGTTTGAGCCTCTAATCTATTTTTGTACAATATACTTACATAATTACCGCTTAAAAACATATTGTCAGATTATGAAAGACAAAAAAAAATTTATTCCAACATTTAAATTAGTTTATTTCTTACTTTTTGTTAACATTTAAAGATACAAATGAATATGTTTCTTATTTAAATAACAAAAAAATTTGAAGATCGTTTGTCTTTTCATATTATATGCCATATTGCCTTTGAACGGTAAAATACTAATAAACTGAAAGTGTTCACTTACTCACTATATCCATTTTATGGCAGAAGCTGCACTGCCCCAAAATAATATATTTAATAACAATAATATAATTCACTCTACGGTGTTTTCGATCTTATTTATGTACAAGTAATTTTTTTACAAAATATTCGGATTGGCAAAAAGATAACAATTTGCCAAAATGGTATGAAATTTATAGAACGGAAAGTTTTTGGTTTTATGAAAAAGGAAAAAAAAAACAAACAAACAAACAAAACAAATCAATGAATTAATTGTACTACTGTTATTTATTTAATATATTTTTAAGATCGTGAAATAACGATTTAAAATTATCATATTTAAATTGAACACTTAATTCAATATTATGTTCATTTTATGGAAATTCTATAAATAATAAATTTGCTTTTAACGGCATTAGCAAAATTTTATTTTCTTATTGAATTGCTAAGAAATAAAAAATTACACAAAATGTTAGGCAAATTTTATATTTATAACTAATTGAAAAAAAAATAAAAATATATTTATATTTAGAATCTGTGATTTTTATTTTGTGAAATTTTGAAAAAATTGGGTGAAAAAAAAAAAGTAATAAGCAATTTAATAAAAAAAAAATTATTTAACTAATTGCCAGTAAAATTAAAAAACAATTAAAAAAATTAAATAAAAAGAATAAAAGGAATAATAGCTAAAAATATAGACAATTTAGGACTTCTAAAAATTTCTTTACGAAATTTAAAGGAACGCCTTAAATGTCTTTTTGCGTAAGAAATGAAATTAGATGAGACTGGAATATTAGGACTTAGGTTTAAATAAATTAAACCGTAACTGAGGGATCTTTGGGATTTTCCATTCTGTAATTTATCGTTATTAAAATATTATAAATATTTTTCTTTTCTTGTATATTATTGCTCTTAATTTTTCCTATATACGAAAAACGTATTTTGAATTGTGTTGCAGAAAAAAATAATTTAATAAAAAATATGAAAAAAAAAAACGGAAGCCAATTATACTTTAAATTAAATATCCATCATTAATTTTTATTGCATTTTAATTTTATATTAGTGTATTTGATGCAAGATATATATTATATATTTTAATTTTTATTGTTAATTTGTAGTTTAAATTTAATGAGTTATGAAAATGTTTGTTTTTGACAGGGCTGTGAATCGAAAAACAGACATTTATTTGTATAAATAATAAATGTAAAATATTTGCATGATAATATAAATTTATTTACGTAAATAATAAGCGAGAAGTTTAATAAAAAGAGCGCAAAGCAAAATAAAATAAACAAAATTAAAAAAAAAAAATAATAATAACAATAATAATAGTAATAGTAATAATAATAATAAATAATAATAAAAGAAAGGAAATCAATAAAAAAAAATTATATGTTAAATTGAGTATATAAATATTGGTTTTTTTTTTCCATATTTGATTTTTATTATTTTAGTTAAACTTAAGAATTATGTGACATTGATTGCGTATCTTACCATCAGATTTGTCAACGGATTTCTTTTATTATTACCATGATTTTATACAAAAGTCTGTGCCGGTTAATCTATAATAATTTGAAGGTGATTTTGCCTTCAGCGGCAAATTCTGAATCTAATAGAAATTCTCTTAATACCTTCTGTGATATTTACAAGATTTTTATACTTTCCTGCAGGCAAAAGGGGTTCCCTAAGAAAGTGATCCACTATCCAGTGAATATCTATCCTTTTTAAGAGTTATTTTTTCATTAAGTATATGGACATGTATGTTTTGTGAATGGTGGCATATTTTTATAGAATATAGCAAGACAAAAATATCCGCATATATCTTGCCACCGATCAACCGGATATCTTTTATAGGTAATCCATCACCAAAGTTCGGGTTCCGACGTTGTATGAATTATTACAATAACTGTACATTTAAAATAGAGATGCACCGAACTATTTCTACATAAAATAATGAGACATCTAATAGATGTTTTTTTTTGTAAGAACCTTCATTGTAAGTTATTTCAAAAAATAAAAAATATTTTACGTAATGTTTTATGAAATGTTTGTGAAAAATATTCCAAAAACTTTTCAGAAATTAAGTGCAAAAATGGTTCAGTTGGCTGCATAAATTATAAAACACGAAAGGCGAAAGAAATGCAAAGCTTGCACTGTAAACAATAAGTTGATGTTCCTCATAAGTATTTATTCCCCTTTTTAAATTTAAGGGACCACATTTAAAGGTCTAAGGTAAAATTTAAAAAAAAAAACCGCTTAACTTCATTTAAAAATTAATTGAATTATTTTTCGGGAGATGGCGGCTTTCTCAATATACGTTTACTGAAACACAATCCAACTTCACCATTATTATTACGTTTTTTATATAGAAATTTGTTTTGACACATTTTATAAACGATTTCTGTTCAAAAAATAATTTAATATTATATATTTATAAAATTAAATCTAATGTTTTTGATGGAATCTGAAAAAAATTCCGAAGATTGGTGTATACCATGTTTGGGTGATGATGAGCAACTCATACCATCACCGGAAGAATTAGAATTTATGTACCAACGATTAGAAGCCGGTGAAATATTAGAATTAGATTGGAAAAATCCAGGACGTCGCTTACCAACACCGCTACCAAAAGATGAAACTGAAATATTGGATAATTCCAGTAAAGAAACGTAATTTATACACATTTTTTTTTTACCTAATTGATTAAAATTGAAAAGTTTCCTGGCTTTGAATTTGCAGCGCAATCAAAAATATAGAATTTGATTTTATGGATGATGTTGCGACGCCAACAATGCGTGTTCGAGGCCAAAATTCAACACCAAAAGGTTCTGCTAAAAAGAAAACCGCAAATTTTGCCAGCGTCATTGATGCCATGAAAAAAAATAAACGCACTTCTATGCAAACAACAACGCCAACAAAAGACTAGGAATTATAAATGAGAATTTAAATTAAGCAATTTCCCATTTAAGTTATATGTTTATTAGTAACTGTAATCGCCATGGTTCAGCATGATTTTCTACCATGTGTACGAGCGGTATACAAATGAATGTTGTAAATAATATATTTTTGTATCGAATACTACTTATTTACTTGTTTTCGTTTTGTTTCTGAGTCTCTAGTACCCCATTAAGCGTATTCAATTTAATAATTACTGAACGTGTACCTTATTTAAAAGATAACAAAAGTTCTTTTTATTTATCAGCTAACTGTTGTAACATACTTATTTGCAATCAAATAGAAGAAATTTCTACTACGTATCTAAATAAGACTGTCTCCTTACGTGTTGCAGCTGAAGTATTGAATAAATTATATACAAACCCATAATAAATTTCCATGTAAATTGTGGTTCTGTTTCTTTTATTGTTTTGCCATTTTTATTAGAATTATTTAATTTTAATAAAACTAGATAAAGTGAATACCAAATAATAGTTTTATTTAAAAAAATAAAAAACTTTTATTTACATATTTGTATAAAACTAAGCTTAAAAATATTTCGCTATTCATGCCTAAGCAAAAATTCCAAGCTTTTGATAATATTTCTCTAAAAAGTTACTTAAAATAATAGGATTATTTAATGCCATAATCGATTATCTGAAACCATGAAATAAAACTGAATTAATCCAATAGAATCTCTTTTAATTCTTTCGATAACATTTAAATCAACTCTAAATAATCCCGCAGGCAAAAGAGGATCAATAACAAAATTATCAAATGAAAATCTATAATTTTTTTTAGAATGAAACATCCAATATACCGAAATGGACAAATATAATTTAGATTTCTTTACGGTCGTCAATTTTGCTTCATTTTTGAAAAAAATGGAAGCTTTGGAATCGTGATTTTTTTTGTCAATTTTTGATAAATATCTCGAAAACTATTCCGACCGATATTCCGATGTGATATTCAGCTCGTCGTGAAACACATTTGCTTCATACATTAAGTGTTAAAATTAAATATTTTTTTTTTTTGTGATTTTCTCGGCTTCTAGCAATAATACCAATGCAATGCAATGCATAGCATACCAAATCCAACTAAAAATCGACTATTCCGCGTCGAATAATGCTATGCTTAAAGTTTTAGGCCTCTTCCTTCTATGGTTTTGATATCGAGAGTTAAAATTATTATTAGTGGCTTACTTTCAAGATAATATAATGATTTGAAGCAATAAACAATTTATATCAAAAATCACATGGGAATAAAGAAAATAAATATTGTTTTTAAAAAAATTAGATATTTGATTACATTTCCCAGATATTTTCTAAATATCTACCAGAATATTTCGTTCCACATTATTGTTCTCATTCTCAATGTATCTTATTTTACATTTTCTGCTTCATTTTTTTTTTTTTTTTACATTCACCTACCTTGTATTTATTTTTAACATATATTTTACTTCCTGAAAGTATATAAAAATAAAATTAAGAACTATTTTTTCCCTGTTTACATTTAGTTTTTGTCAAATACATTTCAAATAAATAATTTCAGTATTCACAATTTCACATAATCATAAATACCATAAACATTAATTTTCGTTATCCATATTGATTTTGCACAAAAATCCAAAAAATCATCTTTATTTCATATAACTATTGAAATTAAGTAAAATACTTTATTGGACACTATGTTTGAAACATATTTACAATATGGTCTGTTCCTCTTTCTTTTTTAATTTCCAGTAGGTATTTAGTGAACTTAATAAAGTTGGGATGTAGTCATATCTGAGACAACTATCTTAAAACATCATAATTTTCACTGTGATGGACGTTGGCGTAAATAAATCCATGTATCGCCAAATACGAAAATTTACATGAACAAAATGTCTAATTAGGAGTTGTACATAGCGAATGTTAAAATTCCGTTATGACAAAGTTATCATGACTGTCAGACAGCGGAATGAGTTAGTTGGGATACGCCATTAACAAAGAGTATTCGCGTGAATATTCATTTGTATAGAAGAGATACATAATCAGATTATTACATCTTGTTAAATGAGTTGAATTACAATTTTTCCGTTTATTGAACACCCAACGATTTTTTTTTTATGTTTATAATGAAAGAAAATATCACAAAAAAAAACAAAAAAAAAAAATGGGAAGAGAGAAATTTTCTAATAATAAACCACACACAGTCCACAACATCATTTCATTTAGTTACATGACCACTGCGCCACAACAAAGGGAAAATAATAAAATTGATGTTCAACAGAGATTGAAAAGTACAAAGTAGGTATGTGTTTGCTTTCTTTTTTTCATTTTATTCTCATTTTAAATTTTCCACGCACAATTACATTATTACTTAGATTTTCATATTCGCAGAACAAATTATCGTGAATCGAATATAGAATGTATTGTAATTGTTTATGAAATAGTTCCGCGTGCGCGTACATAAATGTAAACAAAGTTTTATTTTATACAAATAATTAATTTAAATTGAAGAACGTGTTGTGGTTTCGTTTTAGAATATCTAGAACGGATTTTCATCTATTTTGTTTTTCCTTTTAAATAAGTTTTCTTTCACTTTTCTTAAAAAACCATTAAACAAACCAAATATATTTATTAGAGTTGGAACGTTTTATGTTTGCAGTCAGTTGTTTTAATCAAATAACAATACGATGCTTGATTAATGTCAATTACATATATTTCAAACTTGTGTTGTGAATTATGATAACAAAAAATAACAATACGACCAGATATTACTCAAGAATTATATAAATTGAATGTGAACTAAAAATATCTTACTTATTCATTTATATTGTTATCTAATCTTTGATTGCCATTTTGTGGGTACTTAATATATCATGTGCAAATATAACTTATTAATGATATTCAATGGGCGTATTGACATTTAATTTAATTTAATTTATGTCATTTAAAACGCGTTTAACGTTGTATGTGGAATCTTCAAAAATCGTTTAGTTTGTGATGTTTTTTTTTCATTAATTTATAGTGTTCAGTGTGATTTAATATTAATTGTTTTTCTTAGTCCGAATACTTCCTGCTGGAAAATAAATAAAAAAAGAAGAAAAAACTTCAAATGCCGAAAATGACTGCAGATAGTGTTGTCACTGTAAGGAATGATGGTGCTAGTCATTCTGAGACTATAACAACTTTACCAAGTGTAAGAACATGTAAGTTTTGACCAATAAATTTTAAATTTTTCCTATTTCAATATTAGATGAATATTGAAAATTTAAATGATATAAAATTAATGCCACATTAAGTATATACATTTATTTACGTAAAGCTAAGTTTCCTTAATTAGAAATATTTCCTAACATAAAATAAAATTCTTTTGGAAGAAAATCACTAATAACTCATATAAGTACTTTTAAGAGAAACTTAAGAATAACCTGAATTAATTAGATTATATTACGCAAATATATGATGATATATATATGATGTCCGTAAAATCCACAGAAATCAATAGTAATATTTCAATTATATTTAATTTATTAGAGCATCGTGGTAGGTACAGTGTACATACTCAAAACTTTATTGGCTTTTCTTTAATCAAAATTCTCAAAAATATCTGGTACATATTTTAAAAATCACTTTTACTACTAAAAATAATCATAGTCGTAAAAAATGTCAATTTGAAAGAAATTAAATTATCCTCTAATGTCTCTCAATAACATGAACCTTCAATTAGAAATTCCCAGTAACATTAAAAGCTAAATTTTGACAAAAAAGTTACATCTGGAATCTGGATAACATACATAATTTCGTATTCACCAACAAAAAAAACCTGAATATTTTCTTATGTTAGAATTATGTATTTTGAATTTAAAGGATTGATTCTATTTTTTCTTTTTAACGACAGTGTGTCTGCTTTTCTTTTCTTTTAGATGTTACAAACGTTAAAAAACCGTGTATATGTTCAAATTCTTTCAGACCTTACAGCAATATAGTTGATGCTTTTATTTTATTTTATCTTTTTTTAAATTTATTTAATTATTTTAAAATATAAAAAAAAAAAAAAATTAAATCAAAATTCACTTCTTTTTCTATATTTCGTCATTTATTCGTATAATGTTAGTACATATGTTTAACTCATTTCGAAATCAAACGTGATAAAATAAATATATTAATAATGCTGAGAACACATAACAATTTTATTGTCTAATTTCTATTGCCACTATATAGCATAAAAAAAAATGGAAAGATATATTTTTGACAATAAACTTGCTAATGTGTTTTCGGCTTAACAATTGTACTTGCACTTCTATATGTTATTGTCATTGTGCATAATAATTTCATATATAGTAGGTATATTTAATTTAATTTATTATTATTTATTTAATTTTTGAGAAATTTTTCATTCGTTGCGCATAGAAGTAAAGCTTATTATTTCTGTTAATGGCTCAATCTATTTTAAATTAATTGAGTTTTAGAACGTTATCGTAATTACTACAATCATTTTTTTTTAATAAGAATCTATGGATACACTATAGAGTTAATCATTAATTAACTCATATGTGTCGAGGGTAACTACATTCTGATTGGCTAGTTAAGAGTTAATCATGATTCGAAACTTCATTATCTCTATAGTCTGTTTAGAGTATAAGTATTTGATGAGTAATATTTGTAAAAAAAAAAATATTAAGATTGTTTTTTTCGTTTTTTTTTTCTATGATTTAGGTCAACGCAACCCTGTTAATAATTTATTTATTTTTTATATGATTTAAAATTCTCTATAATTAAATTTCTTTTGTTGATAACAACTCAACATTGTCGATTCTAAAATCATTTATTGTTTAAATGTTATTGTTCGCAATATCTTAGAATCTTACAGTTTCTTCCATCATTCTCATGATACATAAACTTATATGGTTTCATTTGTTTTACAAAAAAAAATTGTTTTAGTGAAATATTTTGTAAATGTTAAAATGCCATTAAAATTATATTTGAAATTTGTGTTTTGTTTTATCCGAAATATATTTCGAAGTATGTATATAAATAATTGGTACTATTTATGTGCTTTGTATTTATAATAAATATTTCGTTTAAAATTCAATCTGTTGTTCGCAATTGATTAAATTTACATCTATGTACAATACTAATTGTTTCCCAATTAAGTTTCTTCTAAACATAATATTTATGTAATAATAACGTAAAATTTTATCGATTGTTTACGTTGCGTAGTGCGTTCTATTTGATTTAGGTGTTGCCATCATATCATAATCATCATAATATTGAAATAATGTGACCTAATTTCTATTACTTTTTTTTTTATTAACTTGTGGTAAATATGCGGTATGTGTGTTTTGCTAAATGAAATAATTTATTACTTGATTCGTTGGATAAACAGTGGTATATCCCGACAATTGAATAGACAGACATAAAGCTAAAGGAATTTCCGCTTATTTTATTATATATAGATTTATAACTATATTTGTTTGATGCGAATTTTTATTTGTTGAAATTAAATTTGAATTTGAATGTTTATTACAAACAATATATTGAGAATGTTTTTTTTTTTCATAGTTTTTCTTTCTATACTTTTTTATTTATTTGAAAGAATGATAGCTTCGTGTATAGTTTCGTGCACGTCAATAAAGGGCCAAAAACTTTTGATTTGAACGTGTGAAATTAATTGCTGTACTACATTCGTGCAATTTAAATCTTATTTTGAATTCTTTTGCTTTCTTTTGATATGAATTTTTGTTTATGCTAAATATTAAATATTCATTTAAAATAAAATACATGTACGAAAAGTTAATCAATATCTAAACTAATAGATTTGTTAACTCATGCTGTTATTTAGTAGTACATAGTTGTACATTTACGATTTCTAATTCTAATTTCTAATGTACGATGCAAATAAATAAAGCGTCTGTAAATATAAAACTTTCTAATAGTGGTTCATTTAACGAAATTATCCACGCCGTAAAAGAAAATTCTTTTCATATTTTGAATAAGTATAATGCCATTTCAGGAGCTATTAGACTATTCATTATATACGGGTGTTGCTATGTGAACAAAGTAAATAAATTATTTGTTTAGAAGAAACTAGAGGATATTTTATATAAAAAATAGTTGAGTTTTGACTTTAGGTGAAGGCAATAGCAAAACTGTTTCGGTCTAAAAAGAAAACATAAAAATCTTTGTCAATTTATATACAAAAGAAATTATATTCAGAAAGTAAAAAAATAAAATAAAAATGGTTCGTTTACATATTAAACGTGGTGATGAAAGTCAATTTTTATATGATACATCATTGACAGCATCGATTTCTAAACTGGCTCAAGATATCACAATTATTTATAATGGTCGCTTGAAAATCAGTCGAATATGTTGTGAAATGGAAGAGCTTATTAAGCATGGACCAATGTATCCACCAGAGATATTGGGATTAACTGAAGAACAAGTTGAAGAGTTAAAACTGGTTGATATTTGGGAAGAAAAGGTAATACCTTCCGGTGGATGGGTATACAACAAAGACCCAGTTGGCCGACGGAATGGTAGACAACCAAAGCCAAATATGCAAGAAGTTCTTAAGAATGCTATTAACGATGCAAAAAATATGGTGAGTAAAAAATTGGTGGATACAAATCAAGTGCTCACAATGAAAGATGTACAAAATGCATTGGATATTTTACGCGGTGCTGTGATTATCGTTTATCCAATGCAGCTACCACCACACGATAACATTCGTATGGAATTCACAAATACGGAAGATCTAAGTGGAACACAAGCATCATTAGAAGTTATTGAGCCAGCTAAGGCAAATTTATGGTTTGCTGGACATGAAATGATTGACGATAAAAAGCTACTAGATTATTTGGGACCCAATGAGAAATGTAAAGTCATTGTGAAAATTGGAAAATATGGTGAGGGTGCACCTGGTCGTGAGCCTGTTTTATCAGAGGATGCACGAAAACAGTTGATGTTACAGCAATATCGGCGTCAAGAAGAATTAAAGAAATTGGACGACGATGACGATGATCAATATTTAAATTCTAATTGGTCTGATAATGCAAGCATGAAGAAACAAGTACATGGCGTTCAGAATGTTAAATTTCGTTGTGGTTTTTAAAACATCTAGTATTTCTCATACAGATACTTATTTTTTTTTTCTCAATAATTCGTTATTATTCCTCAAGATAAATTATGATTGATATTATTTGCTTGTAAGCTTGTCACAATTTCAATTGAATAATAAAATAAATAGATTTTATCGCCTAATATTATCACTCATTTGCATTTTCTATTCAGTAATGTTTTCGATTAAAATTTAGTCAATGAGGTACTTATTTTGGGTATATGTATATTGTTTGGATTTTTACAAATTAAATTAGATATTTTTAGATTTATTTCTTTATTATTTTAAATTGAATTAAGTATGTTCAAAAACTTAGTTATTCATATTGAATTAGATTTTATTGTACTTTTTCAATTACTAGATTTGATTTGTAATTATAAAATTATCTCGTTAAGCATACTCTCGTTATCTCGTTTTATACGCAATAAAAATAAACTGAAATTTGTTTTTGTGTTTAAATTGCAAATTAGTCAGTTATTTGTTAAAATCTGGTCTTTTTTGTGAAATTTACTTACTCCATTTACTTTTAGTTTAACTCTAATATACGTTTTAAAGTTTATTTAACGAAATATTCTCACAATGAAAAAGCCTAATTTATTAACTAATATTAAATTTTGGCACAGAAAAATCAATTTATTAAATGTAAAATGAGGAAAATATTAAAAAAAAAATTATTATATAAATATTTTCCACATTGAAATTATTTATATTTTAATACGTTTCAAATAATATTTAGAATATTAATTAGAACATAATATTTCAATAACTGAATTCATTCTTTCTCTTCTCTTTACTGAAAATGTAGTTAATAAATATGATTACAAATTTAAAGTAAGCATTACGAAAATATAATTGAAAATAAGACCACACTGTCGAAAGTAAGCATTTCATATATTTATTTCTATAAACACTATTGAAGTATTGAACATTTTCGTAGCGTGCAAAAGAAAATATTTACATTAACATAATTTCATCCATGTGTATTTAGTTACGACAAAAAAGTAAAAGAGCAAAAAAAAAACTATTTGTTTAAAGAGAATCGAATAAAAAGCTAGTCAAATAATGTTAAAATTAAACCATGCAAAACAGAGAATGCATATAGCATATAAATGTAAGCAATATTTTACACGTATATATATATTTTGTATACAAAAGGTTTGATGCTATCGAGTAGAGGTGAATGAAATAACGCTGAATTTATGTTGATTATTTTGAATAAGGTTAATTCAACATGAACATCTCATAAATAAAAATTTTGATTTTCAAAAATTTACTTGGTTATGGTTATAGCTATTGGATAAAAAGAAAATTGTATGTGAAATAAGCATTAAGCATATTCATTTTAAATAATGTTATTATGAAATATTTTAACCCGTTATATATATTATTATGATCGTTTAAAATGGAATATTTATTTTTTATTTTTGTTTTCTCGTAAATTAAAGTTTTTTTTAACAATTAGCATAGCAATTGCGAAAAATACAAAAATTGAAGTACTTACGATATATATAAATATGTTGTGTACGTATATTAGGGTGGAGCGATTTTAGCTATTTTTTTCAAGAAGCCTGGGTGCGGGGAAATATGTCAAATGGGTTCAAATGAACGCTGAATTTCTTTGGAATTTTTAGTTGAGTTTTTGTACTCAGGCCTTGAGCTTGAAGTTTTGTATGAAAAGCTGTGAAAAAATGTATGGGAATATGCAGACTTCTACTAAAACATTGAAAAACTCTAAAGATAAGCGATCAAATTTAAAATGGTTTTCATATACATGAATCCTAGAAGTTACTTTAATAAATCGACAACTGTTCAACCCAAAAAATTGTTCGCTTGAAAAAATGTGGTATATATGAAAATAGATAAAACGCACTATTTTACTGTATTCATATATACAAAATTTTTGGAAGTGAACAAATTTTTGGGTTGAATAGTTGTTGAATTATTAAAGTTACTTCTAAGATTCATGCGTATGAAAACTATTTTAAATTTGATCGCTTATCTTTAGTGTTTTTCATATTTTAGTAGAAGCGTCCATTTTCCCATACATTTTTTTCACCATTTCATACAAAACTTCAAGCTTAAGGGCTGAGTACAACTCAAAATTCCAAAAAAAAATCAATGTTCATTTGAATCTATTTGAGAACTTTCCCAGGCTTTTTGGAAAAAAAAAAAAACTAGAAACGCTCCACCCTAATTGTATATATCGACGGCTTAATGTCAATAGGGTCTATCCCCATTTTTCTGGTAAGCGATTTTCATCCTTATTGTATAATGCACATAGGTCGTAAATCGCTTACCAGAAAAATGGGGATAGGCCCTATTGACATTAAGCCGTCGATATATAATTAATTTTTATTAAATTAGCTTCAGTATCATGTATTTATTTGCTGATATTGTTATTGTAATAATTAATCAACTAAAATGTTATGAACCCGTCCATTGCTTAGCAGCGATAATGTTTTTTTCAAGTTAGTACACATATGTTTCGGTTTATTCAATATGTGTAGGTACCCATTTACACGCTTATATGTATGACCATATTTTTTTCATTTAAATTTCGATATCTATAAAGCTTTTATATTAAACTCAATGAAGATAAATTTAAAATTTAGTATAAGTAAAACTTGGATTTTATTAAAAGAAAGCATATGGAATATTATATGCGAGTATGTAACGGTATCATTTTTATTAATTCAGCAAAAATGTAAAAAAAAAATTGTGCAAATAAATAAATAAAGCAAAACGATGGGCAGATGTTATATATTTATTAGATGATCATTTGATGAGACAGATCTTATTTAACTCTTTAAACCTATCATTTATTTTGCGAAAAGTATAGATGTTTGTTATCAATATATTTAAGAAAAATAAATAGAGTTTCTTCAACATCATAAATGTAGCGAGAGCGAAAAATGTTACCGTATGCAAAGCTTTCTTCGACCGCGTATATTTTATCTGAGGTTTTAAAAAATAAATATCTGTATTTTTTTTTTGTAATACATTTTTTTATGTTTAATTTGTCTTTCTCAGAAACATTATTGTCAACAGAATTATAATCAATTCTTTTTCAACAGGTTAGTTTTAAATAGATCAAATAAAGATAAGAGAAAAAAATCATCTAAATAATAGGTCCTCGTAGCGCTGTTACAATTCCATAAAAAGATTATTTTTTGAAGATCAGTATACATCATATATCATTGACTTAAATTGGGTAAGATGGCAAAAGAATATCACGCTAATCGTTCAGGGTAATTGTGAAATCGTTTGATTAAACATCTCAAAAAATTAAATAAAACCAAATTACAAGTTTCTATGAAAAATATTATAATTTTGATTGATTTTTAAAAACAATTATCATATATTAGAAGTCTATTGATGAAAAAAACATCATTTGTTTATTGTTGTATTATTATTATTGCGGATTATCTAGCTGGTGATGCTAGTTGTTATTGTGGTTGATGTTGTTGTTAAACGTATATAGCAATGCACTTTGGCTCACAACTACCAATCGTTGTTATGGGGTCGGAACAAGTTGGAAATTGTGCTCGCGGGGATACATGTTGTCGTTACATATTACAATTGCAATTACAATATAAATATGCAGTCCTTTTTTTTATCGTACTTACACCCAGTGTTCGCAAAGATGATTTTGAGCAAAGAGCGTAGATGATCAGGAGTGCGTTCGATCCATAGAAAATCACTATATTATTTTTCCAAATAAGAGATTTTTCTGTTCAATTGAGGTGTTTCGTAGTGAGATAGAATCAGAGGGCATTCTATCATAGCGTTTAGCACCGTTTGTTGTCTCACTACGAAACACCCCAATTGAACAGAAAAATTTCTTATTTGGAAAAATAATATAGTGATTTTCTATGGATCGAACGCACTCCAGTTACTTTCATATTACTTCCAAATAAATTGGAAGTTACTAAAATGGTCTTTAACAGAAAATTGCTGATTAGTTACAGAAATAAATGTAATGTACAAATCCCAAATTCTCGCTTTTTATTTTATGCAATAATTGATTAAACTCAAAATCATCTAGATGACTTTTGTAGATGATTTCTACTTTCACCTTTATCTTTATATAAATGGAAACAGAGATTTAATATTAATGAATGTGGATTTATTCCTGAATCCTGATACTAATCAGCATTTTTCTGTAATAAACCATTTCATTAATTTCCAATTTATATCGAAATTATATGAAAGAATCTAATCATCTGCGTTCTTTGGTCAAAATCATCTTGGATGTAAGTATAAAAAATAACTGCATATTTATATTCTTAAACGTATATTTATTATTTCTTTTAATAATACTTACTCATCTATTTGAGTTCAAGAAAAATAAATCCAAAACATTTAATCAAAGAAAATGTACTTAATATAAAATTGATTGCGTATTAACAAATGTATTATTTCAGCAAATATTTTGCAAGATTTTGTAAATTATTTTCAAATTCATTTTTATTTTTATTTTTATTTGTAAATTTTTAATTGGCACTTGAAACAGAATTTACTTGCCCTGTTAAAATAAATTGTTTTTAATTTAATATCTCTGTACCATGACAACAGCTTATGGCTTTCAATAGGTAGTTGTTTTATATACTTTATTTGAACATTTTATGATTATTTATTTAGAATTTTATATCTTGTCTTATGCCAATATATATTTTGTTAATAGAAGCCGAATATAAAACTAAATAGAGGACTTCCTTTGTTTTGATATGTGTATTAATTTAGATTGTTAACTGTATTTGAATTATAAGTACTTATTTTTGTAGCAATTTTGGATATTCAGAAAATATTTAAGCTGTTAATTTTTGAATTATATCACATGGGATAAAATTGAAGAACTTGCATGCAAACGAAAAATATCTGTTTTTATAAATATTAAATATTGGGGAAAAAATTAATATTATTTATTTTCTAAATGAAAAAATAATTATATTACTCGGTATTCTATATAATATAAAAACAAATAAACGAACACAATGACAAGAAATCGAACTACTGAAAACATTATTAGAATTTATCCAGTCGTTACATATAGAAAACACACATTAGAATGATCTTACTTAAGATAATCGTATCAACGGATATTCGTACTGCGTGCTCAGTTAAACCAAAGATATCATATGTACGATTTATCCCAGGTACCTGGGTGGTAGTTGGAAATGTTTCCAACGTTTGTGAATATCTCTGGTGTTAGATAAAAAGGAAAAAAGACATCTTTTAAATATAATTAGGTCAATCTCTTCAATAATGGTATGTGCAAAGGAGAAAATTTAAAAGTTTCTATTTGTAAAACCTTTGTATATACTATTATTGAAGAGAACTTCTATTTGCCTAAAAAGAAAGCTTTTTATTTCTTTTTTTTATACCTGCGATATTTACAAAATTTATTTGAATATTTTTATAAATATTTTAATCTGTGAAAGGTTGCAATGTTAAAATTACCTAAAATATGTTAGTTATCAAAAATTATCGACAAAATTTGGCAATAAAAAGCTTAGGATTTGATATTTTAATACTCAATGTTTAGCGTGGTTTTTGGAAAGTACGATTATTTTATGTACAATTATGAATATCTTACTATGTATCCCATATGTCATGACACGGACAGGCTCTATACTTAATTGTTCTAAAATAACTCTGTAGGGTGTCTACTAGGGTGGATCGACTTTTTCAGAACTGCCGGTACCATTGGCTTTTTTTTAACCACATGGTATTTTTTTTTTAACCACATGGTCTTTTTTTTCAACCATGTGATCTTTTTTTTAACCATGTGGTTCTACCTTATAGCTGAGGCAAGCATCTCGAAAATTGCAATAAAAAAAAAATAAACGGTAATCTTGAGACAAAATGCAACTCAGAAAACAGTGGTACCGGCAGTTCTGAATAAGTCGATCCATCCTAGTGTCTACCTTTTAAATAATTGCATGCCATAAAATATGTCAACATTATATATATGATACTTTCTAGAGTTACAGGAAAAAGTAGTAGTATTAGGTGCAATATTATACATAATATATTATAATTGACTTATCAGCAACGACCATCACATTTTATTTCCTATATTGCAATCCCATGTATCAATTTCAGTTTTATGAAAACTGTTAAAACGATCTTTAAACAAAAAAAAAAGAACAAGCTGTCAATGTATTGGTACACCACTTCATTTTTATTACGATTGTTAGCAAATGGCCAAAAAAAAGCACAAAAAATATGAATTTAAAACAAAAAATATTTTTTCAAAAATGAAGTACATACAAGAAAAATTGCTAAAGACATATAAGAACCAACTTAGATATTAAAAAAAAAACAACCTTATCGTCACTAATTTTTTCCATTCAAACAATCTCTATTTTCGTTTTTGTTTATTCAAAAAAACCATCCAATTTTTTCAAAATCTCCTAACGGCAATCTTAAAATACTCTTAAAGCTAAAATAGGCGCGCCTCCTACAAAAGGCTTTTAGGAGGTTTTAGCGGATCTCCAGAAAACCTCCAAACATAAGACCCAGGTCATTAATTAGTTTTTATAAGATTATTTTTTACTTAATTTTTGAAAAAAATAAAGTATTGGTGGCATATTTACATTCATAAAGTCATCCAGAAAATATTTATAGTCAACCAGAAAATATTTATACTCAACCAAAAATTATTTCTGGCCAACCAGTTCTTATGTTATGCTCTTATCATTTGGTAATATTCTTAACAAAAATGAAGTCGAATACCAATCCATTGGTAGCTTCTTAGTTATTTCTATTTCTTATTGGATTCAAATAAAATTTCACAGCCAAATGGAATTTAAATTGTTACATGGAATTATATGTCATCACTACAAAATACTTTAGTTGAATCGAGTCTGGATTCAAAATATCGAAATAAAATAATATTTGGATGGTTACAATACTAAACATTAAACTAAACTAAACATATCTTATTTATGTGGTTTAAAATATTTTCCAGCTTTCGGTTAATGTTAATCAATTTAACGATGTTTAAATAGATATTTAAATAAAGCGAATAGAAGTACTCGATTTATGAACCACAAACAGAATACATTCGGTCAATACAGAAAGTAGTCGTGTGTTAAATTCTAAATTTGAATGTAGTTTATGTATAAAACGGAAAATTTAGTGTAACTTTAAAGAATTTTGGACATATTTCTGTAATATTTCATTAAAATGTTTTGTGTCAGCAGATAATAAGATAATAAGATATATGCGGAGGTTAAAATCATGAGCTACTGTGAATATAACTGACAAAAAGGTTTTATTAAACGACATGGAATTTCATTGCAAGCGAAGTCATTCTGGGGGCTATGAATGTTATGTTGACTTGCGTGAGTAAAATAGATAACGTCTACCTGTCTCATAATCTTAAAATATATTTTCTTGAATCTTCTCTTGAACAAAATTTTAATTTATTTACTTATTTTTAATTGTCATGGGATTATAGTCCAATTAATTACTATCCATAAAATTGTATCACATAAAATATATTATTATTAATAGCTTGAATTTTCAGCAAACGCTCATTATATAGTAGTTAACCAGTGTTTATCTTGTATCATTCATTGTATATTTAGATTTGCTTGGCCCAATGAACAAAATGTTTCAATATTGACCCAAAAAAAAAAAAACTGTGAGGAAATTGTCAACGTACCTTTCACAGGTTTCTTCTGTATATATAGTTCTAGAGTTTTTAACATATTCGAGCAAAATAACTAATTATATGAGAATAAATTTATATTACATATCTCAAATCAAACGTGATATTGTAAATAAAATAAATAAAAAAATTCTAACACATTTTGTTTTAATAGGTATCGTATCGTATCGTAATCGTATACTGAATTTATTTTGAGATATTTTGTTTTGTGTATTTAAAAGTATTCAATTAAGTCGTAATCAACTAATCTCTTACAATGTTTTATTTGATAGCAATCCTAAATTTGCGCCACTAATAATAATAAAAGCTCGAAAAACTAGCGATTATTCGTGGGCCAATAAAATGCGGTGAGAATTATAAGCAAATGCAATAGCAAATACATACCTACATATTCTTCATTAGCTATATTGAATTTCTCTTCTTCTTTATTATAGTGCTTTCGTAGGGTTCCTTTTCCAACTGCATAAGACTCTCGATAACGTGAACACAAAATGTAAGTCCATCTTATCGAAACATGACTCTTTTCGTTACTTAAGCAATAATATTTTAGATTCCATGTTACATAACATTCATAAAAGCAGAATTTCTTGTTATTGGCGGTAATATCGATAGCAATAGCCTCAAAAAAGGTTCGTGTTATCGAGACACAGTTTATGTTATCGAGATAGTTCATCTTATCGGAAGTTCATGTTATAGAGAGTCTACTGTGTTAATAAATTCTGATAGACTAAATGTAATGGATGTAACTCTACTAATGAAATTATTTTATCGAATTAAATAACTTTATTTAAGAATTTGTTGATTTTTATTTATTATCTTCAAATGTTTATATCTCTAATAATATATCGGTTTACTTAGAAAAATCATGTACAATTATGACAAAATTTATATTTTTTGAATTAATTTCAATGTGTAATAATTTTATAACAATAATCAAACTCATCAATTAAGCAAATTCTATTGATGGTAAAATGCCGGTGAATTTATATTATTATTGTAATGTTATCTTTATTAATGCGGCTTAGAGTACTGGTGCATATGTTGTTGTGACGTACCATATAGGACTATAGGTGGTCTGCATAAAGTCCAATACCAAGGTGACGTTGTTGTTGTTTTTTTACAATTACAATTACATCCTAAAGATGGTGGACATGAATTCATTCCATGGGGACAAACTTTCACTCACGAACTGAAAAAAATAAATTTTTATTATGAAAAATCTAAGAAAATTATTTTTCTAATGATGGAAGTCGTGAGGCCTTAAAAAATAAATTATTTAAAGTTGTGACAATTAAAATGAGTTTTGTTTTTTTGTTTATTCTTATGTATTGTAACACAATTCTGTCGCAGCGATAAAAGTTATTTTTATTATAAAAATTATAATTATGATTTGTTTAGCCAAAAAGCGTTCTTATCAAAAAAAATAAACTACGAGGGGAAAAAAGAAGAAAAATATGTGCAGTTAGACTCGTTAGCTGAACTGTAAATAAAGATACTCTACATAACTCTGTTGCTTAGTATTTAATATTTATACATTTTCTCATGAATTACTTTCACAATTTCCGTTGTTTCGTATAATATTTGTTTAAAAAAAAAAAAAATTCAGCAAATCCATACACAAAATATGTTAAAATGATCTTGTAATAATTAGAGCAAATATTAATTATCATTCAATTTTGTTTATACAACATTTTGGTTGTTGATTTAAATTTTTCAATAACTTAAAGCAGATGTGATAAATATTTATATAATTTATTTAAAAAATACGTTCAAATATTAATTTTAATGTTACTATGTTTACAAATCTAAAAAAAAAAAAAAACATTTTTCTATCATTTGAACAATTTAATCAGCTGTTGTATTAATTAATTAAAAATATTAAATAAATAAGTGTAATTCCTGTTGAGTACAAAATTTTAAAAAAATTGTGTACTTATAGTTTTTTTTTTGTAATCTGTTTCAGCTGAAGGTGACGTGCCAGGATGTATAGAAATTCTAGCAACATTATTTTCAGCATTACTTATGATTCTGTCATTACCATTTTCTTTGTTCATTTGCTTTAAAGTTGTAACGGAATTTGAACGAGCTGTTATTTTTCGAATGGGGCGATTAAGGTTTGATTTGATACCTTTCGAAAGTTAATTAAAGAAAATCATCAAAAATTTAATGAATATTTGAAATTAAATTAACTTAGGAAGGGTGGTGCAAGAGGTCCCGGTGTATTTTTTGTTCTACCTTGTATCGATAATTATTGTAAAGTAGACTTAAGAACTGTTTCATTTGATGTACCACCACAAGAAGTATTATCCAAGGATTCTGTAACTGTATCTGTTGATGCTGTTGTATATTATCGTATCAGTGATCCATTGAAAGCCGTTATACAAGTCAGTATATTTTAAAAATGTTATTTCTTCAAAATAGATTTTTATTATTTTCCTCAAAACAGGTAGCTAATTACAGTCATTCAACAAGACTGCTTGCTGCTACAACATTACGAAATGTATTGGGCACACGAAACCTATCAGAATTGTTAACTGAACGTGAGGCAATTTCACATACAATGCAAGTATCGCTAGATGATGCCACTGATCCGTGGGGTGTTAAAGTTGAACGAGTTGAAATGTTTGTTTTTTGATTGATTTTATGCAAAAATTTCTTTTCATTAATTTATATTAAATTAAATATTTTTTTTAGAAAGGATGTATCATTACCTACTGCACTTCAGCGAGCCATGGCTGCCGAAGCAGAAGCATCACGAGAAGCAAGAGCCAAAGTAATTGCAGCTGAAGGTGAAATGAAATCTTCACGTGCACTTAAGGAAGCATCCGATATTATGTGTGAAAGTCCAGCTGCTCTACAACTACGTTATTTACAAACATTGAATAGTATTGCATCAGAAAAGAATTCAACAATAATATTTCCATTGCCATTGGATTTATTCCGTGGTTTCTTCGAAAGAAAATAGTCGAATAATTATAATTTAATGTTAAAAAAAGAAATATATGCTAATAAATAAATTATAATTCAAATATAAATTAAAAGAAAAAAAAATTGTTTTTATGAACAACACTAGAAGTATTATATTTTCACAGAAGTTAAAGACTCACCAAATTTACTTTTGCAGACCTTAACCAAATTATTCAAATCGTCTGGAGTCTGGTTGACTGATACTTATAATATAACAAACTAAATAGTTTTGCAGATAATTTATTTCCCTTTTAAGAAATAGGTACTATGTATTTCATAAAGCTAAAATGCACCGATGCTTGGCAATTTTAGCAAATAACAGTTTTAAGGATTGATTATCAAGCAGTGAATTAGACAATTTATTGGAGGAGAAAAATGGTAAATGGAATCAGTTGGTGTTTGTAATTCCTTAAATTTTACAATTAGTAAATTCAGGTCCTTTATTTTGAAGATGTTAATTTATAATAATTTTGAAATTGAAGTCCTTTTACATTTAATTCTTGCAGAGGCAATAACTTACAAAATCAATCCAATATTGAATTTATTTTGTCCAATAAATTGTAAACCTTTTGCTGAAAATTGTCAAAATTAACGTAATAGAATGAAAAACAATTTCAATTTTTTTTTTTTAAAGATATTTTTGATTTTTATTCTTTTTTCGTTTAGTTTTTCATATTTTTTCATACTTTTTTTTTTTAATAATAATGCTTTCATTTTATGTAATTAAATTTTTGTTGATGTTTATGTTGTTGTTGCATAATTACTTTTATTTTATCATTCTTATCACACTACTAAATTTTATTCCTTCATTAAATTATATAATAATTTTAATAATATTTTGTATTTCTTTTGTTTTTGTTTTTGTTTTTTTATTTATTAATAATATTTTTTAAGAGAACTTTATAATTTATATTTTTTATAATTATATTTACAATAATTTTTAATAAATCTAATTTTTTTTATAATTTTTTTTTTTTTTAAATTATTATTATTTTTAGCAATATTTGTTTTTTGTTTGTTTTTGTGTATGTGTACTAAAATATATAGATAATTATTATTAAAACTATTTATTAGATAATATTTATATATTATTGTTATGTGGGTTTTTGTTTAGTTGTTTTTCTTCTCTCATTTTCTTTCTTTTTTTATTTAAATTAAAAAAATAATTTTTTAAAAATACATTTAATTTAAATAATTATGATACAAAATATTACAATGCAAAATGAAGAGAAAGAAAAATTGTTTCATAATAGAAGAATCCATTAAATAAGTTTTATTTATTTCAGTACATCTAGGATTTTGTTAAATTACTTACACATTCCAGAATACTACAAAACTAACCCAGATTCGTGTAGACTGATCTATTAAATTTTCGGCTTTACGAAATTTGATCGATAGGTCTACTACCATTGATAGGTCAAATGGAAAACAATAGAACACCATTTTTTGAATTGCAAGCATATGGAGGGAAGACATAAAATGTACAGAACATAAAACTCTCATTAATTAAAATCATTTTATCTAAATGCTTTCGATTGGCTGAGATTATCTTAGCTTACAAAATATTTTCAAAAATATCATAGATTTTAATTTCAGAGAGTGAAAATACTTTGGATCTTATGGAATTTTAAATCGTATGTTCTTCTTTCTTCATAATGGATATGGCGTTTTATAAACACAAAAGAAAGTTAATTGATTAATTAATTGTCGATAAAATTATGATTTCAAAATATATAAACTGGCCTATTTTTCAATTACTGGCGGTAATATTTCTTCTAGTTATCTGTAGTTAGAAGTTTGAAATTTAATAAAATAACATTGGAAGAAAAAACTAATTCTTTTTTTCTTTAAAAAAAAATATATATATATTTTCCCGCATTTTCTTTTATTTGTGTGGCGGTTTGATTTTTATTAAAAAAAAATTATTATACTTATAAACTCTCTTATTGTACTTCAATCGCTCTTTTTATTCTCTTTCATTCGTTTAAAAACATAATCTATTTCATTTATTAGTAATGCACTTTTCTCTAGACGTATTAAAATTATTTAAAAATGACTTTTTCGTTTCTGATCATCATCATTATCATTATTATAGAATACATACTACTGTTTTTCTTCTTTTCTTTTTTTAATTCTTTGTTTTAAAAGGTTACCATTCAATGGGGAAGATTCATTTTTTTTTTATATTTTTAAATTATTCTATAAGTTAATTAAAAACATTTATTGTATAGCCATTTTTCTTTAAGTTGCCTCTAAATATTTTTAATTGTAATTCCAAAATCAAAAACCAGAACTTAAACGAATGATTTTTTTAAAAAAAATATTTATTTTTGCTACACTGCGTAGCAAGTGTTACCCGATATTTTCAATTTTTACATGTATTTTTGACATACGATAACTCAAATCTGGTAATTCCATTATATATTTCGTGTTAACTTCGGATTTCTGAAAATTGGTTTTAACGGTCGTTTCAAATATTGGAATTGAAATTAAAAATATTTAGAGGTAAATTAAAGAAAAGTGGCCGTACAATTAATGTTTTTAATTAACTCATAGAATAATTTAAAAATATATAAAAAAAAAAATGAATCTTCCCCATTACAATTTTTAATTTTTCAAAAATTTTGCTTTTTCATTATATTAAAATTTCTAATATTTCTATTTATTTATTTATTTATTTATTTTTGTTAAATATAGTTATTAATTTATTTTATTATTTTTTTGTTTGTTTGTTTGTTTTAATTACGTTACTTATTTAAAAACAAAAAACAATTGAAAATTTGCTATTTGGAAATTTATTTTCGTTTATTAAAATATTAAAACTAATTTGCCTAAGTATTATTTCTTTATTTAATATAAAATGAGATGAGAAATGACAGAGTGTTATTTTAATTATTATTTATTTCTTTGTGGTAATTTTAATTTTATAATAAAAAAAAAAAATAAGATATTTTATAAAAGATTTTTTTCTTATTTACAGCATTCATGAATTTTATAATATTAAAATTGAAATGAATTATTGAATATTTTCGATACTTCTCACATAAATAAATTTATTACAATGAAAATAATATCGGATGGTTTTCGTATTCATACCAAATACTAAACACCACTAGAAATTCCTATATTTCTGTTGATTGATAACGTCGAGAAGAAAATCCAATGGAATTCGTATTTGAACGCAGTACAATTTCCATTTTATAAAAAAAAATTGTATTCCAAGGAGATACTTAATAACCAATATTTAATTAGACTTCAAATTGACTATTTTTTTAAAAAGAAATTCTTATCCATATTAAGATCTATCATTCGGAACCAAATCGTTAATTTAAATTTCATGTTGTAATCAATACCAATTTCATTCTTTTCATAAAATAAATTTTATTATTATAAAGATAAATTTCTCTAATTTATTTTTTTAATTTTCTAATTTAATGCATCACGAGTTATTGGCGAATTCTATGATCAATTTTTTTATTATTTTTTTGTTTCTGTTGTTGAATAATTTCTCTGTGATTTCGTTCCCTCAATGAATATATTTTAATATGTACAATTATATTGCTTTATTTTGATTAGATATTTATTTAGATGGAATTACAGAAATAACTAAATGATTTTTAAAAATTATAATAGAAAATATCTATTTTAATGAATTAAAAAAAGAAAAAAATAATAAGAAAACTGTGTTTTGTTTTGTTTTGTTTTTTTTTTATTCAGTTCTATTTTCAAACAAAAAATTTGATATTTAGACATTTATTTTGTAAATTATTTTTATACGCATATAATATGCTATTTTTTTACAATTTAATTTTATTGAATTTCATTTAATTTTTATTTTTAATATTTTTTTTCTTGTTTTTAATGTTTTTTTCTTAATTATTTTTAATTTAATTTTAATCCGAATAGGTATATTGGTTTCTCTTACATGCAAAATACAAATTTATGTGTAAATATTAAGAATTTAGTAAAATCTACTAATTTATTTAAATGTTTTGTTGTTATTGTTATATAATATTTTATTTTATTTTATTTTATTTTATTTTATTTTTTTTATGTGTTTTATGGACCGTTTTCTAAACATCTCCCAATATATTCAAAATAACGAAGCAAATGAACACTACAATGAAATGAAGCCAAGATATGAGTGTGAAGGTGTGATCTGTTAGTAAATTGCTTTTGATCAATGTTGATTGATTGAATGTAATATATAAAGGAAGGATGCGTGGAAAACGTTCTAATTTATTTATCATTAACAATTATATTAATATACTTGCTCTAATATTTAGTTTTTAATATTACTGATTTATTATTATTTCTATTTCACATCAAGACGTAATAATTGTTTTTTTTTTTTTTTGTTGAAATTTTTCACTATCAAATTTTTTGTTTATTTTTGTAATATATTTTAAACCTAAACAACAATAAATTAACTTAGAAAATAATTTTCTTAAAAACTTGTGAACCTACGAAATAGACTTGTTTCTGTGGTTACGTCTTTTTACAAATATTATTTCAAATCATTTGCACAACATTCATTTATTATTTTAAAATAATAATCATCTTTGTAATGTTTTTATTTTTATTAAATATTTTTTTTTTTTAAATATTTTATAAATAAATAATAATTTAAAATTTTCTTATTTTTGAAATAAAATTTAAAAAAAAATGGAAACAGTAATTTTCAAAATTAGAGAAAAGAAAAAAAAAATATGTCGCGACGGTGACAATTGTAAATTAATAATTTAAAAAAAAAAAATTTAAGAAGAAAAACAATATTCAAAAAATACATATTATAATTAATTTGAACCAATATGCGCGCGCGCCTTTACTCTTTTAGCATTTATTTTCCTTATTATTTATTTCCTAATTAAAGAGACAAAAATATTTACAATTTAAAATTACTTAAATGACTATTAGGAGACAGGGGTCTTTTAATAATATAATCATATTTTTATAATTAAATATACTTTGTTTTTGTTTTTGTTTTTTTTTTGTGGTTTCTTTCTTTATCTTTCGTTATTAATGTTTTGATAAGAACTTAAGACAGATAATTAATGTTAATTGTTTGATTAAAAGGAGAAGAATTTGCTTAAGAACAATGATATTATTATTTGTTTGTTTTTTTTTTGTTTTTGCTCCAAAACTGAATCTTTCTCTTTTATCTCACTTTTCTTTAACATATCATTAAATTTCCAAATTCACACACAAATATTTATTTTGTTTTATATATTTACATAATTTTCTTTTATGTATAATAAATTAGTAGTAGTTTAAAACTTCTTCTTTTTTTTTTCTTTTTGCTGTGTGTTGGTAAATATTAATTTCATAAATTATTTTCTAGTTGACATTTTTATTTTTCATTGTGGTTAATGATTGTTTCTTTTTATTTTGTTTTGCAAATGTGTTATATTTTTTACTTTAAATAATATTAAACTATTGATTTTGATTTAGTTTTGAATATAAAAAGAAAATAATTTTAACAAATTCGAAAAATACTGCTACATTTCAATACAATGTATGTATGTAAGAATTAAATCAATTTATATTTTATTAACAATAAAGAAATGTTTCATAAATAAGCAAATAAATAAGAATTTATTTTAAATTAACTTGCAACTTATATCTTATTCCTAGTTTTTATGATTGTTAAAGCAATTTCATGCTTAAACTATTGTGGATCATAATAATTAACATTATTATTGTTTTTTCTTTTTGATCATGACATTTAGCAGAATTAATCGAATTTGCGTTTAAATTGACGTTGATTGTATTGTGTGTAAATTATTTATGGGGTGTGCAGTTTTAAATTGAAATTGAAATGTGAATAGAATTCTTTTTTAAAATATACAACAAATTATACAAAATATTTCTTTTTAGCTTACGCAGATCCATTGCTATTTCCTGTACCGGCAGTAGCAGCAACAGATGTTGAGGTTGATATTGTGGCCGGAATTGTAATTGAATTACTATGTACTGTATTTCCATTACCGGAAACAGTGACGACCATTGGTTTAACGACGGCCGTGTTCAGGTACTGTGTTGTGCCCAGCATTGGAATTGTTTGGCCACCAACTGATAATGGTGTTGTTACAACCTAAAATATTACAAGTAGATGAATATATAGTTTTATTTTTTTTTCTCTTTGAGAATTTATAACGATTACATCGAATGAAAAATATAAATAAAAATTATGCTGAAAATCATAAACTTACTACACTTACCTTTCCCGCCAATTGTGGCGATGATGCTATTATATGCGCTAAATTACTACAATTTTGTCCCTGTGTTGTAACAACAATTGGTGTTAAACCAGATATTGATGTTGCATTTGATTGCA
>JAABKK020026443.1:7329-29871 GCA_011634745.2 Catotricha subobsoleta | reverse complement strand
AACTTTGACATAAATCTTACTAAAAACTTATGCTTAAAGATATAATCAATGAAAAAATGTATAGCCATATGATATACTTATATTTAATAATAATTTATACGATGAACATAACACTGATCTAGCGTCGAAATAAATAATTTTAAACTAATTGAAGTGTTTTTTCATTTATAAATTCAACATGCTTACCCTAAGTTTAGTCTCAAGTAACTTTAGATCATTGCGCGAAGACGCTTAATAAACATTAATAAATCATCAAGATTATCGAGAAAACACTTTTCTTTTGTTTTTTTAAAATCTTTTTTAGGATCAAAAGGATCCTTCATGTTCTTGACTGCACATTTTATGTAGACATAGATAGGTGTCTAGGTTTTTTTTTTTTTTTGGAGGGGTAAAGTTTAGACAGTAAGATAGGCTAATATTTACATCTAAATAGGCATACTAGGCATATTCACTTAAAACTGTTTAAGTCGCGTAGCTCAAGTAACTTGCATAATTTTTGACGTTTCGCATGCAAAAAAAAACAGGTTTACGAGCCATATACGCAATTTATATGCCCTACCCCTACTAGTTCCATTCCAAAATTAAAAAAAAAAAACTATAATTGAAATGAAATAAAAAATTATTCAAAACATATCTGATAAGAATTATATATAATTAAATTATCCAATAAATCGTTATTTATTATTTATTCAGTTCGCTATACATCTAAAAAAAAAAAAAATCTATACATCATCAAAAGTCTTTATAAATATCATATGCGCAGCTCATATATAAAGAGAATAAGTGGCAACCTATAACAATGACGATAATAATAATTTTATAAACCTAATATTACAAATCTAAGCACAAAACAAATATTAACATGGTATAAAATATTACACATGGCACATGTGATGCTGAGACTGATTATTTATTTATTATTTAGCTTATTATTTTTATTTATATCATTCGTAAATAATTATATAAATTAATATTTGTTTATATAAAAATAAATTAATGGATTATGTTTGGAATGGTTTAGCGGTAGCGGTAATCACTTTGTCAGTATGTAACAAATTCAGAAGTATTTTCGAAATGTTGTAATATTCTGGAGTGATTCTTTTTTTTTTCGCTGTAAAATAAACATCAATTTGTGTTTTTGTTTAAGAGTTGTTCAATCTTAACGATAATCGAAAACGATATATAGCCGTGTACCGTACATATAAGTTATTAAAAGTATGTTCAGTAATAATTTGGTGTAGTTGTCTATTGATCATGATCGCTTGACCAATACACTCATAGCCAATTAAATTATTTGGAATTGTATACAGATATGTGGTATTCATGATAAAATTTGCTAATAGAAAAAAAATTACGTCCAAGTCATTGACTTTGGATTATGAAAAAAAAAGAAGAAAAATAAATACATTTATCACAAAACATTACGTATCTCATCTCTTTGCAACATTGAATTTCCTCTTTTTCATTTTTTTTCTTCTTTAGTTGAATGTGTTAGAAACAATATTCATAGTTCATGCATGAGATCAACGCCAACGCATTTTTTTTCTCCTTCCAATCAATTGTATTATTTAGCAATAAAATAATCATAAAATTTCAGGTAAAACTCCAAAAATGGAAATAATATATAGTATGTTTATAATTAGCATACTATTTAATTTAAACACCTCTTCAATTCAGTCTATTTAAAAACAACAGAGTGGAATTGATAATATCTACCCACTCTTTTACGCAGTATTGTAACATGTATCAACAATTTTACTACATATAAATTTATAGATTTTTATTATCGCCAGGCGCAAATGTTGGTTGCACAAAAACGAATAAGTATTTTAGTTGTTTTACTTTTATCTTTTATCTCAATACAAAGCTACACAGGGTTATGCGACCCACACGTTCAATATGTGCAACACACTCATAGAATATACAATATATGAATTGTTAATAAAGTCAGGCGCAGTTTTATCATTCATTTAATATCATCACATGTCGCAGTCTAATATTCTATTAAATTCATATATTGACATGAACCATAACCAACCAATTGGAGTTATTATTTCTTTAGACTGGTTCAATCGTAGGTATCATATATTTATATAAAAATAAAAAAAATAAAAAAAAAACAAAACAAAACAGTAGCAGGCATAATGTTTACATTGAATATTTTTTTTTTTAGTGAGTATATAAATACAATAAATGCGTTTAAAAATGAAATGCACACAATATTATTTTTTATTCGTATTTATACAGAGATGCTGATTATGTTACAATTTTGCGCAACATTATAATAAATCTGAAAATTTATTCTGATGTGAACGAATGAATTGAATATACAACATACAATCAAAGTACGAGTACTCGAGTAATGTTAAATGGCTACATGGTTGCCATGTAACATGTTGAATATAATTTTAAATTCAATTAAATTATTTCAGTTAAATAACGAGAGAGAAACAAAAATATTATGTTATGAAAATAAATTGTATAAAAAAATAAAAATTAAAATGCTCGAAACTGTTTATTTATTATATGATGAGTACGTGTTTGGCGTTACGTTTCTATCTATAGGCATAGGCATATGTTAAGTACTGTACTTCAATAAAACTGATGGTAAATCCGATTATCGGTGAAATCTTAATGAATATATAAAACATTATTACAGTTGAGTTGGAAATGAAAAGTATTTGATTTTTTAAGTTACATTCATTGGCTGTGCATCAAAATTCAATACGAAAGGAAAAAAATATATATTAAAATCGATTTAAATGAATGTTTATATATCTTGTCATGTTCAGATTATGAGTGCAAAAACATTAAAGTAATTTACATTTAATTCTGTTCATTTTGTATAATTTAAATATAATCGAATAAATAAATGTAATATAGAATTTATAGGTGATTCATGTGATGCTGATATAATCTCTTAACTGCTACCAGAATTGAGAAGAAACCAAACTGTAGTTAGGTGACATTAATAAAATTTAATGTCTGACGAAAGATTTTTGAAAGGTGAACACTAGTTAAGTTAAATTAAGTGTTCACTTTATTTCTACGAAAAACCTAGGCATCGTTCCTCGATTAAAAAATCATAAAAACAATACACGTCGATTTGTATTGATTATTGTTTAGGTGATATTAAAGAACAGGTGGTGAAACGATACGTTGAGTAAGGATAAACATTTCGTACACATAAAATATATAAATTCTATTAGAATTTAATTTTACGTTATATACTTTAAATCGTATTGAATAGTTATAGTTACTCGAAATGAAAATTTAAGAGTTTAAAAAATATTCGCCATGCAGGCAATAACGAATTAGTTATTATAATGAAAACCCAATTTGTTCATCTGTGGAAAACAACAAAAATGTTCGTAACAAAAAAAGAACATTTTTAATCAACAAATTTTACAAGCGAAAAAAAATGTTTTTTTTTTGTCAAAACACTATCAAAGCAAAATTTTCAGTTCATTGACATTTCGCATCAATCAATAAAATGTGGCAACTGCGCAAGCCAACACGTGGCCGAAAATCTCCGCACCACATGTGCAATATACTTATACAATAAACGAATACACACATACACTCATAATAATATCATGTGCCTCAATGGATGTGGATATGCTTCTTCTAAAAAGTCGTTGAAAAGCACAATAATAATACATAATAATAATAATAATAATAATAATGAAGAAAGAAGACGATGATGATGATTATAAACACGTTACGAAGATGTGTTTCATTGTGTTGTACTATGTTGTTGTACACAAAATTAAAGCCAAAACGAGACAACAGGCGATTTTTTTTTGATGACAAAGGCCATTTAAAAAATAAAGTAAAACGTAAACCATTTATAAGAGATTATGAGAAAACACTTGTTTGTGTGTTGTTATTTTGCAAAGACAAGTATTTGTATTAGTGTGTATTCGAGATAGAATTTATTATAAAACGTTGTTTTGCACAATTTGAGAAAAACCATTTTTTTATTTATTATTATTAATAGAGCATGATATGTGTACGAATATGAATAAGTTTAGACGGTTTGTTTTTAACGAAGAAAGAGAGATAAAAATAACACAGCGAAAGAGGTTACAAGAGTTCGAAGTATATATAAATGTATGGATTTATAAATATAGGTGCACGCATAAAATAGTGAGTCATTTTAGAGGCTTCGCGACTTTTTTTTTTTTAATCAAATGAATTTTCTGGTAAATATTTTAGATTTTGGTTTTATTTTTGTAATAGATTTTTAGTGTTAAGTAGATAGTCCCTAAAAATGCAAGTACTCGTGCTTCCTTGTGAATTTAGTAAATGTTAGAACTCTGCATGGACATGTCCTTTTCAATTTCATCTAAAAACAGACTCGATCTATGGAGAAAAAAAAATGTTTTTTTTCAAAGAGTTGCTACCAATAAATATTTATCTAACGGTCTTTTTAGACAAAAAAAAAATTGAAAAAAATATAATTTTAAATACAAAGTCGTTCGCATCGATTGCTTCCACATAATTTACCGTATCCAAAAAAAAATCCATATGATTGTATTAATGCTTAAATCATTTTAATAATCTTAACTATTGTATTGTATTCCATTTTCATGTAAGTACATTTTAGTGTACAATATTCCAGCAGAAGATTTTTTTTTAAAAGTCAAATAAGAAGTCACGAAAAATACAAAAATACAGAACAGAACGAACAAAACAAAATGGAATAGGATAAACATAAAATCTCGCTATATAAATGGTTATTATGCAAAAACAAAAACAAAAACAAAAAAAAAAATGTAAATTGAAATAAAAGAAGTAAAAATGTACTTAAATAGGAAAACAGGTAAATCGCCTTTTATTATTTTGTTTCATTGGTTGTTTGTAATAAAAAAAAAAAACCAGCAAAGAGAAGAAAAATATGTTTTTGAAAAAGCAAACAACTCACCAGTTCGTATAATCGTTGAATTTGCATATTCACTGTTCTGAATTAAATTATGACGATGATCATTGGTAGTGATTGGTGAAGCAGGCTGTTGATTATTGTTTTGATTATTATTAGTGCTACTATTTTGATATCGGCTACTACTAAATGGTGATGTCGATAATGATGATGATGACGATGTTGATGTTAAACGTTGCTGACGCTGTTCCTGCAACTCAATAAATCGAGCTGCTTCCAGAAGCGTTTCAAACGCTGACGACATTACGGCTACAAATACTAAAAATAAAAGAAAATAAATAATTATTGCAATTTCTTACTACGTCTTTAAAAATTACTACTTAGGCTAAATAATTAGTTAAATACTATTTAGCTCAATGTAAATAAAACAAATCGAATCTCTGAATAAATAATATTTAATAAGAAGCAAAGAAGTCTATCGATGTACCCCGGTTGCTATAACCAATAAAACGTCAATGTACGTCGGTCGGCATTTAACTGGATTATTTATTTGTTTTAAATATTATTGTTTTTTTTTTTTTTTTTTTCAACAGCAAGCAATTTTTGTTTCTACACAACGTAAACTTTACTTTATAGTATCAATATTGTGATGAGCGTTTATATAATTTTATTTAATATCAACAATAGAAAATGTAGAAAATAAAAATTCACCGATGACACATTTCATTTCCATTTAATTTACACACATACTTATACTTAAAAGAGTTGTTGTTATTTTAATTTAATAACAAAAAGAAGAAAAAAAAAATATCGTATCGCTGCAATTAAATGGCTAGAGGCAAGGTCGAATGTTTACTGTGTTCATACACATAAAGCGATTATAGCGCTAAGTAAATGAGTCATTGGAAACTAATGTATTTATGGTGATCTATAAAGATTAGAATTTACTGTGGCAGTAATAGCACAAAAATACTAGTCTGATTGATACTTCTAAATACGAAGAATAAAGTTATGTTTACAGGGATTATTATGAATATTTGCTATTCACGTCACAAGTTCACTTCCACTGCATTTATACTAAGAATCTTACTAGGCACAAGTGTGTTTCGATAAACGATAAGTAAAAGTAAATATAGTTTCGTAGCCCTAGTGATGTGTACTTGTTAAGTCGACTATGATAAACTCAGTCCTCTTTGTGAAAATGTTGTACTATTCGACTTCTGTCACACAAGATATTAAAAGGTTACGTTAGTCAAATTTTAAAAGCACTTCACATAAATTCAATAAGTACGAAAGTTAAAAAAATATTCAAATATTTCTAGAAATTACAATCTATATAACAAAATCCATTCAGTTTATAAAACGACATACTTACGTTGCGTTCTAAATTTGTTTTCATTACCTTCAATTATTATCCACAGAAACAATTAAGTAAAGAAAACAAGAAAGACATAATTGGAATTCGTATTTGATTTGTGTATGTTACAGTGCTTAACTAAATACATTTTTATTTTTTTTTATACAACAGTTAAAATTATAAGTTATATGGTAATTAAATATTAATGCTAAAGTTTTACGCAGAATATTGTTCTGGCTTCTGGTTTTAATTATGTTGCATTTGTATAAATATTGAAATATGTATTATCGTTTGTTTATTTATTTTATGAAGAAGAAAATAAAAATAAAGTCAGAAGATATTATGAAATTGTAGTTACATTAAATAAGAAAATATAAATAAACCAACAAGGCGCACATTTATATGAAGCAGTAATTTTTTAGAAGAATGAAAATGTACTTAGCGATATAGCTTAAGGTACGCGATTTTGATCCTTACTGCATAGGACATAGGTTGCAAAATTGTTTGCCGCTGAAATGATGACGCAACTGATATTAAACCGTTGATATACTTATAAGAACTTTCTAATATAATCACCTGTAAGAATTCACTGTATGTGTATCTGTATATATGGCCATGACTAACTCAATACATGAAAATTATTACTTAAAATAATAAGCTATTTCAACTACATTGATTCTGATGCCTGATTGGAAATCTATAACGTAGTAAGCCTCATATTTTATTTTGTCCATTAATACGCATAGTGCGTTCAAATACATTCAAGTTAATTCATATAAAAAAAATAAAAAAAATAACTAGACAACAGACAATTCGTCGGTTCTATTTTATTGTTATCGTTATGTTTATTTATATCTTCATTTCTAGAAGAAAAAAAACACACGTTTTTTTTAAATTTAAAATGAGATTAAATTAAATGTAAACGAAAAAATTCCAAACAATTTTTTTTTATTAAAAATGTGTTGGCAGAATGTTGTAGTCATACGCTGACTTTTGTTTATTTTGTATATGTGCGAGTTTGTTTGTATATGAATTAAAAACCAATGCAATATTAAAAATTTTAGGGGAAATGACCATGAATTTTAATAGATATTTTTTTTGTACGATTATAACAATCGGAAAATTTTAGATGATTATATTGAATTTAAATTACTTGTTAACGAAACGTCTGTAGTTAAAAAATAAATAAAAAATTGTAAACAACAGACGCCATTTACTACAAGCGAACTTCCTCTTTCAACATCCGTTTATCACATGAAACACTTCGTCAATATAACATAACAAACAAGAGAAGATACTCGACAATTTATTGATTGTTCATATCTCCACAATAACATTGCAATGCAATATGGCGTTAGCTATATTTATATCATCAGTGCAAGCATAATAAGTAAGCACTAGACATACATTATTGATATTGGATTTCAGATTTTCTATTCGCTTACACATAATCTTAGAATCATATAAAATGAAGCATAACATTTTAGTACTTTTTAGTTATTGTGAATGATTTTATACCAAAAACACTTAAATTTAACTGCACAATTAGATATAATTCATTATTGAATAAATTGAGTGTTTACCAAAACATGCGCATTAATAAAAGTATATTTAGATAGTAAGGAGACACGTTGTTGAATTACAATAACCATGTTACCCGGAGCTGTACGTAACACACAAAAACGAAAAAAAAAGAAGAAAAGCAGATAGACGAAGAAAAAAGGAGCCAGTGCCAGAACAAAACCAGATACAGTAATCAAAACCAATCACAAAACCGTGTAGGATGCACATTTTCTCACATATTCTCCCATTAGCATTTGTTTATCCAAGAGAAAATGACTCCTATTGTATGTGTACTGCGAATGTGGCTGTATACAAATACACATGGATATATATTTGTATTTGTATTCAAAGAAAAACATATGATTATCTATATTATTTTTTATATGAACAAACAGCAGCAGCATTGCTGTTGTATAAAACTTTATTACAATATTTATGTAATAATATGTTTATGTATGAAAACAAGCGCAGTTGAAAGATACGTTGTGCACAACCATCTGCACCAGTCCATAACGCAACAAATAATATATAATTAAGGGGAAGAACCAAACTGAAAAACGATGATAACACGAAGCATTTGTAAATAATATCAACGCACCACCAAATGCCATGCCTCACGCTGCAATATTATAATAGAGCATATTGTATATCAACTTTGCTACCATCGAATGATGCCTCCTGCTGCAACAACAACATATATACAAAGAAAATTGTTTAATATCATACTAAATGACCCGATCCCGGGAAAACGTGTTACGAACAATTGAAATCGGTAATGTTCGGTGACCTTGTCATTCAAAAAATTTTGCTCGATTTTCTTGTGTACGTGCCAAGGGGATTACATGCGCATTTTGTTTGTTACCTCTTCATCAAAGTGTACTGACTTCTTTATTTTATTTTTTCATTTTTTAACTAATCATTATTTAAAGTACGCGCCTGCGTGAATATATATAATTTTATTAATTTGTTTCTATTCGATATACCTCACACAGTAATATACACATTTGTGTTAATAATAATTATGAATATAAACAAAACTAGATCCTGTTTATATTAAAAAAAAAAAAAAAGAAAAGAAAAAAATCAGCTTGCTAACAGAATAATATTAGACGCGTAAATTAGGCGAGGAATTAAAGATGACAAGAACAACACGACATTATATAAACAATAAAATACTCTTTGACAGAACACAAAACCGAAGCATATTTATTATAAAGCTAGATATTTTTTGAGTTTCGTAAATGCATTTTGAAAGATAAAACAAAATCAGCACTAACACGTTAGAAAAAAAAAAAAAAAATATATTTTTTTTATTTTAAACCTCACATATAATAATTTTATAATCGTCTATTTCGAAGGAAAATATTCAAAATACCAATAAGCATTTACATATTTTTATATATTAAGTATGTATTTGTGATATGAAAAGTAAAATACTTCTTAAAGACGTCAAGCATCGACTGAATTCGATATTATTGGATCCGAAATTTTAGGAAGGTACAACCTGATTAATCTTTGGTCATGAAATATGAAGATTTTCATAGAAATTTACCTCTGACACAAAATTTATAAATTACATGAGTATGGAGTCCCTTACAGTTTTCATTAAAAAAGTACTCAAATAATAAGTTAGGTAACCGCATAAACTCATGGAAGAAAACAATTATTGGTAATTGGGTGTGATTGTGGGTAATAAATAAAGCAGTTATTAACTGAAAATATTCACTTTAAAAATAAAATTATTAAATAATCATTTTTAATGGCAATAAAAAGCTTAAGATGTTTAACCAATACAAACGTAGATACACACAAATAAATTTATTAATAAATTATTTTTATTTTATAGCAATAAAAAAAAAACAAATAAAAATGTTGTAGCATTAAGTTTATAAATGTGTGCGGTGCTGATGTTTAACATTCCACACAACAGAATATCTATAATATTCTACCAGACGGTTAATATATATACTTATATACTTTTTTTTATATTTTTTTTTATTCCTCAGTACGAGAGCATACGTCAATTGAACTTCGTTTTGTTGATGTCGTAGTCGTAGCCATGCTGGGTGCAGCGTGCAACTTTGCTGATAAACAATAAATAAAAATATAAAATACATATTTTTGTTTTGATGAGATATTTTCTATTATCACGCGTCATATTGGAATAAAGATTAAATGATAAAGAAAAAAGCTAAATGTATTATTTAATGAACAATCACATTGATGACACTTAAATTCATATGATCGCTACAAAAATTTATTTAAAATTGAATACAGGAGGTATAAGCAAGCAGTCTATGGAAAACTCTCAACAGAAAGTTATTTCAGTAATTTTTTAATGAATCGTATTGGCAGTGTCACCACATACATTTTTGACATTTAGTTCTACATACTTCTTTGTAATTCACTAACTTTAAATTATTTTTATCAGAATCTCTTGAAAAAAAAAACTTTTTTATGCTCAACAAGTGTGCTTGTGATCGGCACTCAAAAATGAAATGCCATTATTTACGTGCGTTACCCGAATAAAGTAAAAGATAACTTGCACTACTAACTTGTTACAATAGCAATAAAAGAAATTTCTTTACTCTTTACTATGCCAGGGTATTCAGTAATTTATAACCTCTCATATTCTTGTTGGAACGTATACCTTAAATATACCATAAATCAACATAAATTAAGAGTTATTGTTAAAGAATATTTTCTTTTTTCACAAGGGCATCATTTTACCGCTACATACACAATTTATATTCTTATAATGTTGGAACATAAAATTATATAAAATTCGTGCGATTATATAAAATGCCTAAGGGTTAAATAAGTAAAATGCACATTAAAACATTTTCATTAACGGCCATCGTCTTTATTCAATAAGACTCAAACATTATATAGATACTTAAATACTTAACTTATATAGAACTCATGGCCATCGATAAAGAGCGTATTATTAAAAAAAATAAAAAAATTGGTTACAAGAACAACTAAACAACATTCAACTGGATATCAACTATAATGTACAACAATCATACTGTTTCAATACAACAACCAATTTAACAAGAAATAAATAATAATTACCACAATTAATGAAAAAGTACGCATGACACAAACATGATAACAACTCAACAGGCACCTAAATGATATAATATTACTACAATATTTCTGTCTGATAGTCATTTGTTTTTTTTTTTTCGTTTTCTTTTCAATTTTGCAACAAAAAGTTATATGCACGGTAGTTAAAAGCATGTCATATAATTTATATTATCATTTCAATCAATTGATATCTGAAAAGTAACTATTTTCCATTTCAATTATTCAATACGAAAATGATAAATGATTGAATGGAGTTTGTAATTTGATGACAATATCATTAATACCATACTGGGCTTTAGGCTTAATGTGATGAAGAAAAAAAAATGTATTTTTAACAAAAAATTATTTCGTTAAATGTCATTGCTTATTTACATTATTTTATATTGAAAAGCTCAACCTTTACACTTTGGCACCATTAATTTTATTTTTTTTTTATAAACTCAATGAATTTCCTTAAAATATAACATTTACCTGAAAAAATAAAAGTATCAAATAAGTACTTGCAAGTTGCAAGGTGGTTTACATTACAGTTGGTTGATTATTCAGACAAATAAAATCCAGACACCGTAGTTCATCATTTTGCAATACCACCTTAAGGCTAAAGAGACAGCCTACTTCTGGTATAGATAGAATTTATACCCAATTCTATGTGGCTAATTAAGGCTAATAGATATTTCTCCACAAAGATTTGAGCATTTTTTACATAATCTTGGTACTATGGATTAGTAACTACATTTAAATTTACTGTACTCGATAACAATACTTGTGCCTCGATATGTTATAAAACTCTAACCAGAAAAACATTATGCGCTTACTAACTAACACAAATGATTATAGTTTCGTATGTGTATGTGTGTTTGTTAGTTGCTTATTATTATTTTTATTTTTCTGTGTTCATATAAGATCGAGTAACACATTTTAATATCTAATTGATGTTAATAACACAAAACAGACAGCAGATATATACAATTTTTTTTTTTTTTATTTTCATATATTGTTAGTGGTTTGAATGTCGTTGAAAGATTATATTGTATATTGTATACTATTAATAAAAATAATAATAATAAAAAAAAAAAGAAAATGCTGACTGATTTAATCGTAATCATCATACTTATCGTTATTTATGTAGGAGCCAATGCTAACAGCATATAGCTTGTACATTGCCGATGATTGTTATTTATTTTGTTGTCACATTCAATTATTTGTATAGATTTCGATTAGATAAAAGTAAAATAGATTTCATCAAATTTATGTTGTTATTATGTAAAAATCCAAAAACTAGCAATAAAAAAAAATATGTAACAAATGAACGAACGACCCAGAGAACAGTTATAGCATTAATTGATAACGATAACTAATAACATTCATTTATTTTTATTTTTGTTCAAATACAAAATAAAATGAATTTTGAATAATTTTTATTATTATATTAAAAAGTAATAGGTACGTGGTTTATGTGCGTAACACACACGCGGATAGGTAACGCACATATTTAACGATATGTACTCAACAGCATTAATAACAAAATAAAATATAAATAAATAAATAATTATTAGCACCAGCGAAAACCATAAAGAAAAAATAAATACTTAAATAGAAAAAAAAAATATATATATATAATATAACGGTGAAACATGAGGTAAGCATTTAAATAAATCATAAAGCTGTATCTTCAATAGAATTTTTTGAACAATAAATATTAATCACATCAGCAGAACTATAATACCGCATAACAACCAAATAGATAAAGTAATAATAATTTAAAAAAAACAAAAAAAACAAAAAAAAATTAAATATCTGTTTTTTATTCTAATTTTGTTTTCGGCTTTATTATTATTATTATTTGGTATGTTTTGTTTTAATTGATTTTTAAATTTCGTATAATTTTAAACACAAAAATAATATTTGGCAACAATGCGTCAATAAATAAACAAAGACATTTTACAATTTTTTTTATTCTTAATACAACGTTACGTTTATATTTTGTTTTTACGCAATGAATGTTGACATGGATATGGATATGGATGTGTGTATGCATGTCGTGAATTTAGAAATTAAAAAGATTGTCTGTGGTCAGGAGTTAACTAAAGGAGATTAAATAAGGTGTTAGATATTCTGTAGGTGCTGCTTAAATTGTGAAGTAAACAAGAATTGAAACTAATATTGTTATGTAGTTTAATAGATATTTTATATACATTGAATATGTGGAGATGCATCTTTCCGGTCGCCGTAATTTTAACTACCCTAGAGCTTATTCATCGCATCTGGTTTTATGTATATGTTTATATCCTAGTTAAGCATTATAATCTACTACATCGTGAATATAACGTAGACAGTGTTTATTGATTTAAATACATTTCTGTAAATGATATCAAGTTTCATAAATTTTTATTATATTGTAAATTTAGAACAGTCCAAATGTTAGACGTCTAATGTAATGTGTAATTTATAAGTCATTCGAAAAGCATGAAAAGAAGTACGAAATTTTCAAATCAATACTATTTGAAAAATTAGAAATGCACAGAGAAATCTTGCGTATGACAAAATCATTTAATTAAATCCTGTATTCTAGAAATAAAGTTTTATAAGCATACAAGTTTTGTTGTTGTTCTTCTTTCACAAGAAATATAAAAACATCTCATGAACGGTTAAAATAAAAACGTATATCATTCCATTTTGCTAACTTTATTGTAATTATATCAATAAAAAAAAAAAAGAAAAAGAAAAAGATATATATACATATATATAAAAGTATTGTGCAACATGCACTTGGATACAAAGTGCGAGTTTTTATTCGTTACTGTGCATAAAATATATATTTATTTTATTGCTAACTAAAGCACAATATAAATGGAAATAAAAAAAAAAAAACCAAAATATAAATTACACATTATACGACCATTGCAATGCAATCAAACATATTCAACATTTAACAAAACAGGCAGCAAAATACATTTGCAAGCAGCTCAACAGCAAAAACATTTTATATTAAATGTTACGTTTACATAGTAATAGTTTTCAATATGTTTGAGGCAATAGTGGCGGCGGCTTTATATAGCAATCCACGTATTTTGAATGGTAAAATGCAGAGCGAGATAGTTTAGTTTTTTCTTTTCTTTTTCTGAAATGGAAGTACACGTCATAATTTACTATTTGATTTCAAAGCGATTATTAAGTAAAATAGAGAGAAATAGACAGATAAATACTTACACTTAATATGTAATGTGTAATAACAATAATGAAAAAAAAAAAACAATCATTGTATTTTAAGATGAGAAACGGTTAGCTAGATGGTTGTTATGTTACTATTTTAAGTAAAAATGTAAGTATTCTGAATGTACAGTAAACACTTTCAAAACTGTATATCTTCGGATTTTATAGATACTGTATTTTGATTTGCCTAAAATCTATTATTTTACGGAATCACCCGTTTGAGAACCATTCCTAGAACGTATATATGTAATTATTAAAAAATATGCAACTTTTATAGGAACCGTGTTCGAAATTTAATCATTATGTAGGTACTCTGCAAAATTCAATTGTAATAAATTAGCTGTTAATTGATAAAAATGATAATTAAAGAAAATATAAATCAAATTCTCCACTTTAGAGAGTTTACTGTACTTTGTTGTTAAAAGTGTTTTACTATATTTTTCTGTATCGCACATATTTATCAATTTATGTAATACGGATGATTACAAAATACATAAAGATGTAGAAAAATATATATATTTAAAAAAAAAAAAAAGTCTGTATAAATTGTCTATGCACAATGTGGTGATGTGGTTCATATGGTTGCTGCCTTTTATCGTTTACATAAACATTTTTTCTATTTTTTTTTCTTTTTTTGTATTTAGGATGTTTACTATAAGACAACATATCTCTTAAAATGTTTTGTTAGACTTGGAATCAAAGTGATCATGTGATGTTAAATCATCTCTTATGTTCTCCGTACTTTTATAAAAATTATTTAATTAATGTGTTTATGAGTATTAAGTTTTGGTTACCAAATTCATGTTGCCAACATTCATGCATTGAAAAAAATACCGTTTGTACATTGTTGCGTATTAATTAAATAATTATGTTAAAATTTAATACTTATATATTCAACAGTCCATGCATCAACAAACCCACAGCGATACTAAAAATGACACAACCATTTTCTTTTTATTCCAAGATTTTACAATAATAACTATATAATTTTGGTGAAAAAAGTCGATTTTTAAAGTGATAAGTATTATTTATGTATTGTTTAGTGAGAATGAATTGTGTAGTGAAATTATAGGTAATTTGACTTAAATTGAACTCTTGAAATAAATTAATCTCAGCAAAAGTACTATAATGTGGATATAATTGTGATTATTGAAGTGGTGTAAATAATGTTCCGTTCCGAACATACTTCATCGTGTTTTAATTGAAATTTTGCTTAACTATTAAAAGATTTAATAGTTAGGGGAATATGAACATTAATAGTGCACTTTTTGATAAAAGCATAAAAATTTGTTTACCGGTAAATTGAAAAATTCTGAATTCTGAATCCAATTCTCTGGACAGGCCGGAAAATTTTGCCCCCTTTACCCCTAATTGATTTTTAGTGTGATTTTTATATGATTTTTTTTTATATATTAAAACATACTTTTTAATAGCTAGTGAAATAATATAGTAAACTTTTACATAGAAGCATGAAAATTTGTTTCCCACTAAAATTAAAAATTCTGAATCCAATTCGCTTGACAGGTCGAAAAAAAATTGTCCCCTTCACCCCCCTCACAAATTAACACATAACACCCACGTTGAAGCTACTGCTAGCATATACTAAATATCAATTTCTTGGTGAAAATCTGAGCGGGGTCTTCGAATTCGAAAGTCATAACCTTTTAGAGATGATTTTTCTTTCTCTTTTACATTTTTAAAACACTCTGGTTATAAACGATTTTACAGAGACCAGCAAAGGCATTCATTATCCTCTTGGTAAGCTTGCAATATAAATTACTAAGCACAAGTACATATATTATAATAAAGATGTATTTGGAATGCTGGCGTTGTTATTTAATAAAAAGTTTACTTGATTTTTTTTTTAATCACAACACCTGGGCATAACTTAAAACCGAAATATTTTAATGCATTTAAAGTCGAAGTACGTATAGAAAAAAAAAACTATTCCGATCAATGTTTTCGTTATTTTGACAATGATACCATTATCACGACTCTTAATCACATATGATGAAGAAGTATAATTTAAAAAGAACGCACATTATATTGCATTCCATTGGCCGCCATATTTTTTTTGGTTTATTCGTTATTTGAATGAACTTCGTTTGAATAAAAATATTTAATTTTTTTTTTGGACTATCCAATGAAACATAATACATATCAGACAAATTAACACAAAAAAAGTTTTTTTTTTTTTTTGTTGCTTTCTGTTTATGTATAACTGTAAGTGTATAAAGGTACCAGCAGTATTTTTATTATACACAATTATTTATTGATGTTTTACAAATAGGCAACCAACAACAACAATAACAATGAAATGTAGCCATAAAATCATAAATAGTAGTATTTTGCTGCATAATTTTTTTTTCTTTTTTTGTTTTTCAAGTAAATGTGTATTTCATTGGAAACTTCATTCATACAAATTATATTATTATTTTATTTAGTACAGTTTTTTTTTTTTCGTCGTTTCTTTTGGGGTAAAAATGTTGAATAGAAAAAAGTTTATTTTTTTTTCTCAGAGTTTCAACAATCATCTTCAATAATATTATTGAATATCAGTTCGCCCTAACGCACGAAAAATGTTTTTGCAGCATTTTATAAGACTTGATATGTAAGTGAAATTTTATATATAACAAAACAAACAGCAACAACCAAAAGAAAGACAACATTATATTCACTCAGCCATTTTATCCATTATATTCATGCAACATTTAACAAATTTATATAATATTTATTTCGAAGCTATAAAATAATAAGCCTCAACATTCTCAGCAATATAAAAATAAAGGTCTTATACGGTAGCCCTATGGTTTTTATGCATCAAGAACGATATAGTCAAAGCAAAAATAAGAATTTTATTTTCGACAAAAATCTTATATATTGGACTTAAAAAAGTTTTGTTGATATTGTATAACAAGAGCAACATATACCAGTACCGTAACCACAGCGAATGAGTCATTGGTAGGTCCAAGTCTCAGAGAAGATTAAGTATAATAACTTGCATCTAAGCAAGAAAAATAAAAAAAATATCAATTAATTAAAAGCCCAGTCATTTGCATTGAAAACATTTGCCATCTGCTGTTTCTTGTAATCATTTTGCATTCGTTCTCAGACTGATAAATGTGATTTATTTCCTCACCAAGCTAATATCTTATTATATATATATATTTAGAGTACTTTTATAAATCTTCCTACAAATTTCTCGGATATGTATAGCCTATTGTCTTACCGAATCCAGGGTCCGCACCTGACACACAAACTCAGTCCGTAAAACAAATTGTAGTTACTCTATCTGTGATAAAAACAAAAAAAAATTGAAGACAAGGGATTTTTGTTTTTCAGTTGATAAATACAATGAAAATATGGTAAAAAGCCCGCATGTTGTTTTTTATTGAATTTACAAATATCCAAAACAAAAATTATGAAAATGCATGGATAAGTTCAATCGAATTGTTGACAAAGGATTTGGACAATAAAAAATTAATAAGAAAAATTTTCAATTCAGGCAATCTTCATTAACAACTTTCGTTAAAATATATTACCATTCTCTTTACCTTTGTAATTTCCTCTAAATGACCTTTATTACATTTCAAAACATTGGTAGGTATAAGTATTTGAAGTTGGTATTAATTTAGATTTTATAAATAATTCTATCCATTAAATTTTACAAGTGTTTAATTTTAATTTGAGACTTGTTCTGTTGTTTTCTTTCCGTAAATGTTAAATTGTATAAAGTAGATATAGAAAAGGAGGAAAAAAACAGTTTTTTTTTCTCATTCGCTCGGTTGTAATGTAAATGGTAAATGGTAATTAACAATGACTACACACATTTTTGTTCTTTCAAATATTTTATCTATGCTATGGCTTCCTCTTTTAACCGAATCAAGAGAAAAAGAAGAAAAAAATGTGTATGCGTACAAAAGAATTGTAGCCTGCAGGGTATTTCAAAATAATATGTTTTTTTCATTCTGAAATATTCTTCTTGTTTAAACATTCTTTCATCAATATAGTTGAGCTGAGTGCTTATGTCTAGGTTTCAATATTCATGTATTTGTGAAAGTGGCTATCCCTCAACTCCAGCATACGAGTATATATTCAATAAGTGTATATCAAAAAAATAAAAATTAATATCATAATATTCAAACGGATTTTAAAGTCACTTAATTTTTGTTATTTCTTTTTTTTTTTATTATTATTTTTATTGTCTGTTGTTGTGTATGGAATAAATTTCACGGTCGCCTACGTTCCATCTTACAAAACACATTGAGCTTAACTCAACAACAACAGGCAACAACATAATATTGCCGCGATACGAACAGGCAACAACATGTAAAACGCATAGGAGGGATATATCAAATTAATAATACAATATACGTTCTCGTACCATTCCATTATTATTTTATATAAACGAAAACTGCGAGAAAAGTTAATAAATTAAAAAAAAAAATAATAATAAAAAGAATTAAATAAATAGAAAAAACAAATTTCCCGTTACGCACTCGCACACGCATGGTGAATTTTTAATAAAATACACAAAGTTTTGTGTTTAATGTCGGCAATGAATTAATTAATTTAAAATGCGATTTAACATTGTTGAGGTAAATTTTTATATAACCACTGCCACTGTTCAAGCTGTGGTACAGTACTTGGTTTCACTCAACAATTTTTTTCTTCTTTTTTTTCTTTATTAGAATAATAAAAAATGTTAAAAATTCGGAATTTTTAGAGAAGTTTTTTTCTTTTTCTTTGTTGGATGGAAAGAGTTATTCATTTTATTTCTGGCGATCTGTGAGATAGAGTAATAGATCACATTTTCTTAGGAATACTTTTAATACTTATTAATTTTAGGGCGGTAAACATCGACAACTGTAATCTCGCGTAAAATGAGCTTTTCATAAACTTCAGCACGGTTGAACTTAACTAAACCTCGGTTTTCGTGAAACTTATTTAGTAACTGCAAGTTTAGCCAAGTTAAACTGAGTTGAAGTTTATAAAAAGCTGAGGTACACGAAATTCATGGATTACACTTGTTGATGTTTACCCACCCTTAAAGTGGAATATTGTTCTACGGTTAAACCGAGTGAACTTTACAGTCAAGACATAAAAATGCAACTAGTGCAAATAAATTTACTATATTCTACTATAATCATTCATTAGCTTCAAGATAGTTTAAGTATTATTATGAGCGTGGATTTGTGACCCTAAAAAGCAGTATCCGATTACACCTCGCCAGCCAATTTGGTTAGTTGGGTATTTCATATATTTAATGACAAATTTGAATAAATAAACGCACGAATTTCTCACTGTGACTGTTGGGCGCTGAATAATATTCAGCAGACACAGCTCACAAAAAAATGCGTGCATTTATTTATTCAAATTCTCACAACATGTATCATGAATGCTCAACAAATATGTACTATATATTCATATAATATAGAAAATAGAAATAGAACATTGACATCTGTCACATTGTTTCGTCAAACACAATATTTGTCTGACACCAATAAGGCTAAGGAACAGCCATATTTTAAAGAAGTTTTCCCTCACGTATCAGATAGTCGTAAACGAAAGCTTGATAATCCAATAGAAATTGAAAACCAAACTCCAAATATTAATTATAATATGTACAAAGATACAAACATAATACAAAGGATTTGGGCCGGCAGTTCTGTTTAGCCAGCTTACTTTCCGTTTACTTTCCAATCGGACGCTGTATAAAAGACTAAATAACTATAAGTAGTTTCTTAGTTAACTTAGTGCATAATATACTACAGTCAATAAAGCAAACTACGAATGCAATTTATAGTTGGAAGCAGAACATATTCATACCTGTGGTATGCCTAGAGTACCTGTACCTCAGCAACTGTACTACATATAGATTATTTCAGATGGCTGAAGAATTTAATAAACTAAAAAGAAATGAAGAAATTCAGAACTGTTATTGAACTTTGTAAATGCAGAAAAATCACAAAGAAAATATTGTCTGTCAGATTTTATGTAAATTTGGTTTAAATCATATCCGATCATAAAACTAATGTCAGTAACATTATAAATGTTTATACATTTCCCAATCTTAAATACCTTAGCTAATCCTAAACAAAACTGTTTTGGTTAACTTTCGTTTTTTACGACACTTCTATCCTTATTGCCTTTTTGGTATCTTTAACTATTTTTAGAATAATGCAATAATAATTATTACTTAATGCTATAATCTCTATTTATGTAGACTAAATAACATTCAACAATTTTTATAATCCGGCTTCTTTAAATAATTTACCAAATTTTTTCTATTTTTTTTTTATTTGTCTGTCTTCGTCCCTCCCATAAAACTTATTGTTTTCTGTTAAATGTTATATAGGTAGACTCAACTAAGAGAATTTACAATAATATTTCCTACAAGCGAACAGACACGTATTCTGATGAATGTTTGGTTCGTTCGTATGGTACGTAACGTACACACATAACGATTATATAATAAAGATAAAGATTTTTGTAAAAAGATGAATAAAAAAACAAGAATTCCTTTTGTTTTGCTTTGACTCGCTTAGTTTGATGATTTGATCATCAATGTCATGTAATAGTAATAGTGTTGCGGTGTTTTTTTTTTTTTTTAATTCTTTTTACCTTTAACAAAAAGGTGAAGATATCTTGATTTCTTTAAAGGTTGTTTCTCTAAATATTTTACAGAACGTGATATGATGCTTTTTTAACAAATCATCTGTGTACTAGTTCTCTTAGTAACCGGATGAACTTCAAATTAGTTATTCATTTGCGTCATATTCAATGTTTAGACCACCTTTTGATCAATGTATAAAAAAAAATATCAAATTTAAAGCAATTCATATTTCAAAGAAAAATACTATTTTAATTTCGCACAATTTTAAGTTTAATAATGAAATAATTATAGCGAAATTTGATACATATATGAGAGATGTTCATTCGATTTAGAGTGTAGAAAAACTTTGATAGTTACCAAATAAAATAGTTGAAAGAATAGTTGGTGAATACTGAATAGTGACTTTCTTTATGCTAGAAACGTTGCCAACTAAATAGAAACGAAAAAATCTTCTCCAGTTCTCTGCGCCTACTAGCACGTGAACAATTTGGTGAAATATCAATATTCTTAATATATTCTACATTCTACGCATGTTGATTGTGTGGATGTATAATATTATGGCGACGAAAACCTCAACGAAACAATATATAAATCATTTTCATACAACAATTTAGTTGTTTCTTTCTTGTTGGAGCATATTTTCATCCAAAAAATTAAAAAAAAAAATGATATTGTACGCAGGCAACATTTCACAGCGGGACATATATATAAGGTGTCAAAATATATAAAATTTGAGCAATTTAGAGGGCACACACACGTGGACACCAATACTTGGATAAAAAAAAGAACTAAATAAAATAAATAATAATCACTAAACCAAAACTGTATGCATCATTCACAACACAGCATTGAATATCATAATCAGAATTAAATATAAATGCTTATTCGCGCAAACATTTTATGTAATGAATAAATAATGCTTGATAAAACATAACAATTGCTTATATACCGAATTGTTATGTAAATATGTGTGGCTGTGCACAGTTCTTAGCTCTATTTCATTCTAACTTGAGGAGTGATGGGCTAAATAATTTTATGATACGTATTGCGCAGGAATTGTCACAAAAATCGGTACATTTATATCATATTGTTAATGCCAATAAAATGAAAGAAAATAAAATAAAAGTCTATGGACACACACAGCACAGTAACCGAACACACATCTTTATTATTATACTCACCTAAGAAGACACGTATTTATAAGTAACCGTACCCACATTTCTTTTTGAACCGATGACAAAACAACCGATATTCAAATGTGGTTAATATGTACGTTGAGAACCAATAAACATATTTGTTGATTAAATTTTATTTTCAAATTCTATTCGTTCGATTTCATAAAATATTATATTTATTTTCGGTATATATCATCATCCTCATTTTACATGAATCATCATCGTTATTGCACGTTTAAAAAGAGCGCACCACACAAAACTTTCATATTATTATTTATTTTTATATTTTGAAAGCAAAACGAAAAAAAAAAACAAAATATATGACTATATATTTATATATTATACCTATTATATATATATATATATATATTGAAATGGGATTGTAAATGTATCAAGTAAGACGCGTATTGTAACACAAAATCCAATAGTCAAAATTGAAAGGCTGAATGCCATAGAAAAAGAGTTTTGAACAACAACAAAAATATAATAAAAACAGGTAACAAGAAGCAGAAAATATTTTTGAATGGTAGTCGCGTGGTGGGGCATGTGATGAATCCTATAGTATATACTTATACACATACAAGAAGAATAATATAATTGCAAGTATATGTGCGATTTGATCGTGTCTATGTAGAGGTAAAATGAA
>JAABKK020026432.1:0-16800 GCA_011634745.2 Catotricha subobsoleta | reverse complement strand
TGACGGTAATCTTGAGACAAAATGCAATTCAGAAAACAGTGGTACCGGGGGTGTTACAAAAGATCGATCCACCCTAACGTACACGTACATTATAAACAAAAAGAGGAAACTCTAGAATTATTTTTAAAAAAAATAATAAGTTGATAGCGCTTGAACAATTTATAATAAAAAAAAAACCTTACTTTTGTTTTACATTTCTTCATAAATTTCAAAAATCGAACAGAATAATAATCTTGTTTTGTTTGGATGATTATGGACGATTTACTTTTTTATGTATCTTATTACAAACTTATAATTTTTTGTGACATTATATAGGATTTATTCTAATTGTATTAGAAAGTCTTTCCGTGCAACTGCATGACCTTTAATAATCAGCTGATCATTGATAACGATGTCATTTTTATTGTTTGTATCGGTCAGCTCCATATAAATAAATCTTTGCTATACAATTAAAAAAAAAAAAAAAATAGAATAGTGAATTTTGCAAATTTTCTTATCAAAGTGGTTAATATATTAAAAAAAAATATTATTCATTACCAATGAATTCATTTTTGTTACTCGTGCGTATAATAGCGAGTCTAAAACCAACGTTATAAATTCTGTTGTGGCTTCTAGGGTCCATCGATCACCAATTGGTCGAATATTGTCTAAAACCCCACGTGATGCTTGAATAGGTAGAGAAACCAAATTTTTTAACATTAATTTTAAATCGATTACGTTCAGGCAGCACTTTGTTCCATAGTCAACCAGCAATACCTGTCAGTGTAATGTTTATCATTATTTTTATTTTTGGTTTTTTTTATAGTTTTAACGTTTTCAGTAAAAAATTCAAGGAACAATATTTACGTTAACTAAATCATTTTCAACGACGTCAACTATTTCAGCACGATGCCAAACTGCCTCATATAATGCAACGCAAATTTGTCCAATTCTGATATTTACAGGCGGTAAAATCAGTTGTTCACTATTCAATTTCATATAAAACTCACTGTCACATTTTTTAAAAAATTAATTAATAGAAAATAGATTCATAATATAAGAACATAAGTTTAAAATAAATATATTAAGTACTTACTCAATGTCTTGCATTAATTTATCTAAGTCGTGATGTTGTTGTTCGGTGTGAAACCAAAATTTACAAGGACTATTAACCTAAAAAATATATGTACAAAATGATAGTTCATTTATTTTTATTTCAAGAAAATAATTTTAATTTCAATTAAGTCGTTACTTACTTCACAAACTTTAATTAGGAGAGATGATTTCATCTCAGTATCAGTTAAAAGTCTTGCCTGCTCAAATTTTGCATTATATTTAACAAAACGATTTACTTCAAATATTGAATCATCCTATTGAAACATAAAATTTAAAATTTATAACCAAATAAATTAAAAAGTCCTCTTAACTTACAGTTGACAGTTTAGAAAAAGTATCAGTCGTAGAATTTATCGACAATTCATTTTCTGAAATTACATTAGCATTATCAGAAATACAAGCACTATTAAAGGTCTTATCGGACCAAGTTTTTTCTGACACTGATTTAATTTTTTTTGATATAACGATTGGTGAAACTTTTTTTGTTACACAATCCTTTGTTTGTACGTTCAAATCCTCATTATTATTATCAAACTCTTCTAATAATTCTTTATATAGAGTGGTATTTTCACAATTGTTTTTATTAATATTTCCAATGTCATCCTTATATAGAGGTGTAATCTTTAAAGAAAATGATAACGATTTTATTGGTCATTGTTATTTTAGTACACTTTTTTTTGTTTATTTGATGAAAATAAATTACCTTCAAAGTGTTGTTAAGTTGATGTGAAGACATTCCACGTCCACCAGACAGAACTATAGATTTCAAACATTTTTTTGCATCATCCAATCTTAATGATTTCGTCATAATTTGATTTTTTTCTTTCTGTTGAAATTGTTCAAAAATATGTTTTTTTTTCTTTTTTATTAATTTGCTTATCACATCGTAATCAATACTAATATGTTAAAACATTTTAATTCCATTCGTAGTCAAGAGAATATTCTTAAATAAAGAGACCTTTAATTTGAGATCTGTTAATAAAATTTTTAATCGTTGCTTTTGTACGGGATTTTTTTTTCAATTTTCAGCAAAATTGTAGGTAACCACTGCATTTAAAAAAAGACTGCGTTGACTAGCAAATATTTTTTCATTTACAATAACTATATATATAAAACAATAGGTTATTACCGTTTTGTTATTAATTTTATCTGAATTTACATGACAGATGGCGTTTAAGTAAATAAACAATGTTGCCAAAAGTTTTAATTTTCATATATTTGTTATATGCGATACCGATAATACAAACTACAATAACAAAACTGCGTCTAAACTCCTGTGAATGCAGTTAAATAGATTAAAATTGTCACAAAATTATAAGCATATATTTCACATATAGGAAATATAACGGAAATTATCATTCTAAAATATTTATTTTTATATTTTATTTATTTTCTTAAATAAACAACTTTTATCATTAAACCAACAGATATCGTCCATGTCAAACGTTAAGAAAATCCATAATTTTTTTTATGTGGGAAATTCTCTTCCATGTAATCTAAGTAAGAATGTTAACATTAATAATTATTATAGCCACATGTATATATATTTTCTTTGATTTAACCTTTACGCAATTGCAATTTAACAAAAGTATCTACATCGCCATAATTACATTCATTGCAATCATAACATTGATACCAATCAAAATCCAGTTAAATTATTCGAATAAATCTCTCAAATTAATATACCTACTCAACATTATTATTGAATTAAATCATAATATTAATCTTCATAAACAACTGAACTGAATAAAATCATTGTAATCAATAATTTTCTTAAGTCCTTAATAATGAATAAATAATATATAGAAATAAGGAAAAATATATACATGAAACATTCTAACTAATATAACTTTATATTGTATTTGTATATATACAATAATAATTCAGAACAGATAGATACTAACTAAAATATATAAAATAGAGAATAGATGAAGAAATGAAAGTTTTTCTTTCATGTGATAGAAAATCACATTAATTTCTTCTTCGCTGTACCGCAAGCTTTCCAGATTAAATACGAAAACAAAACCATATACCTACATTAAATAACAAATATAACACATAATAACAATAACAATAGCAATAGCAACAACAACAACAACAACAAATCTAAGAACACGCTTATATTTATATACAAAATAGAAAGAAAAACTTAATTGTAAGCGGAAAAAGCTTGTTCTTTATTGTAGACGCACACACACACACACACACACAAACATACAAACATACAAAATTTTCCAAGATATTTTATGTGTTTGTTTTGTTCGTTTTCTATTTTCCGTTCATAATAAGGTATAAACTATACGAAGTATTATTTTTGGTATTATAATAATAATAATAACAATAATAATAATGTATTATATATAGAAAAAGAAGAATAATAAAATGATGATGCTGGTGCTGGTTGACGAAGAATAAGAAGAAGTGACTTACATAATAAATATAATATATCTAAAACTAACATAAGACATTTTGACTGATTGTTTCCCCGGAAGCTAAAACATTTTCTGTATGCGTTGTTTTATTTATTATATGTAAAGTTCGATGCTTAAAATGTAACCAGCCGAGATTTAACCCAATTTAATTTAATTTTATATTATCTATAGACAAAATCACAACAACAATAATAATAGTAGGAAGAATAAAAAAAAAATGTATATAAAAAAAAATGAAAATATAATAATCCTCCTGTTACGTTTAAAGACGAAAATCAAGATACAAGTATGAGCTTAACCTGATTCTCATAAGCTTTTTTTATTCTATACTTGTTACGGAATGAGTGCACATCGGAACAAACATTTTACATTAAATATATTTATAATATACTTACATTACTTCCCATACTTATAATGTAATATATAATCTGTATTAAAATATATAATATTCGTTTGTTAGGAAATTTTCTGAAAACTTTTCTCAAACTCGATTTAAGATTTAAGGTTAGTTTTATGTACGATGGTAATAATTATACAATGATGAAGAGAGCGTAACATTTTGTGCTATATCGAAAATCTTCTGTAAAGTTTTTTGTTTGATATTTCATTTGTATGCATTTAAATCATCATTATAATGAGAAAACTAAAAGCCGATTTTTTCTTTTTATTTTATATATTTTTTTTTTATTCATTTTAATATGATAAGAAATATTATAAGAAAAAATTGTTATATTTGTGTTTTCATTATACCAATTTTCCATTGTTAAAATAATTGGTTGCTTAAATGGTTCATATTATTGAAGATGAATAATTTAAAAGATCAAATTGTAAGTTTAGTTTCAAAGAATGTAATGTAGTTAAAACTTTACATTGTTTAGTTTGTTATAATTCAATTTATTATCTAGTCTTTAATTAAGATAGGAAAAAAAGATCCGATTTAAAATAACTGGAATTCTTACTCAGTAAAAATGTTAAGAGTTATATAAGCGTTTTTTTTTTTATTTGAATTGAAGTAGTAACAGTTTGAGTATTAAATGCGTATATTGAATAGCTATATCCCCAAGGGATCAAGTCTATAGAAAACATATTCTCATTTATGAGAATACTTTGTATCCATTATAATTTGAAAATCCTTTTTATCCCTTATTTATTTGAGCATTTCCTGTATGCCATTTGTTGGTAACGGTTGCCAGGAACCCAATTACGTAATTCAACTTTTAATGTTAAATGTGTAGCAGGTAAATATATATATATGAATAAAACGTTCATCCATTGTAAGTTTTTCCATGCAAGTAAATAAAAACTACATTCCTATTCTTTTGTTACGGAACTAATTGTATACTCGGATTCACTTTATAATTTTAATAAATTATACTAAAATTAAATGGTCAACGATGGTAACTCATAGAGGTTTATAGTATGTCTTTATAGCAGCAAAGTGCATTTATAAATAGAAATGAATATATTACGATCAGTTAAGCTGAGGGCGTTATTTATGCAGCCTCTTATTATATTTAAAAAAGTAATATGCATCGATTAAAATAATCTCTGATCGAAAGAAAATAATAAATTATGTGTTAAATAAAAGTCTAATACACTCCGTCGCTGTCACCATGTCAAAAAAGTTTTAAAACTGTCTTTAGAACTATGCAAAAGCCATAAAATAATAAGTCTTATAAGAATGGTAAAAGCCTTAGGTGGCAATGCGAAAATCTGTTTTAGTTTAAAAGCACGTTACAGTTCAATGCGGAGATTTAGAACGTAGACATAGAAATTTAAATGGCTATCAAATATTAATTCACATCATCATATAACCGAACTCGATTCTGTAAACCCATATAAAAAATTCGTTGATAATATTCAAATGTACACAGCACTTTGCAACAGAAGAGAGGTACACGTACAATCAATGATTAATCTATATTATTTTTATTTAATTTTTTGTAAATTCATAATTAATCGAATTTCAATTATAATTTGTTTTCTGTATATGCGTGCGTGCCGTCATCTAATCAAAATATTCTATCAAATATGTATATCGTTATTTTATACAATGAGTAATTTACAATGGATTGTAATTAATATATTAAGAGACATGAAACCTAGAGAAATATTTAATTAACATCGATTTTAAAGACAAAAACATTATAAATGCCATTTGTATTAATTTAAATGGTTTAAAATGTGAAAATATATTTTGCGATAACATATGTTTTTATAGAGAGAGAAATGCAATCAGAGTGCAGGTATCACCCCTTCGTAATAAAATAATGTACTGAAAATCGTTTCAAATTACATTAATGTACTTTTACCATCAAAACACTAAACACACAATACACACCATCAGCTTCAAATATAAACTCTTCATCTTCTCTATCTTTTTATAAGTACACACACATATGATTTATGCTACATAAAGAAAATGTCGAGATAACACAAAAACCATTAAGTATATAAAAGAAATATATATTTTTATGTAATATTTACTTTTTGAACATTGATCTCATTCACAAATACCATACATTTATTAGAGATTTAGAATTTTGTCAAGAAACCAAAAAAAAAAAAAAAAATGAAAAAAAGAAAAATAAGCTAAACAAGAGGCTTTTGCTTTTGGTGTCCTTGTAAGTGTTTAAATTTATTTTTATTTTTATATTTCTGTCTGGAATTTAACCTAATAAAAGAAAATCGTATTTTTTTCCTTCACTTTTTTTATTTTTCTCTATGTTTATGTGTCTTACCACATGTATCGGAATGAGTACACAATATAAAATATTGTGCAACAACAAAAAAAAAAAAACAGAGACATATTGAAAAATAAAGTTTATGAAACCTTAGGGAGTAATATTTTCATTTTGTCTATTTATTTCTGTGTGCGTGTGCACAAATATTGCCAAAATTTAATTATTTTGTGAATTTTATTTCTGTCTTGATCAGATTTTCGCTACAAACTGAAACATTATTAATGGTTCATTTCCATCAATTTAAAATAGAACATATATCTTATTTCTTTGAATCACATTATTTCAGATTGTAAATTATGTTAGGGAATGTTTTCAACTCTTCTATCTAATAGGAACATAAATCATCTTCTAACATGAACTTAAAATAAAAAGAAAAAATATAAATAAAATACATTTTAACAATACAAATTCGTCTTATATAACTTTTCTTTTTTCGTTTTCTTGTGTTTCTTGTAATTCCATAAAAAATAAATTTTAATCCTACTTAAAACATCGTTAAAATCAATTTAATTTAACAGAAAAGATAAAGTATATACACTTTGTATATATGCATCTACTTAACATCGAATGGTACCTACACAGTGAATAAAATTGGGAGCTGCTCATGATGCCAAGCAAATGCTACTTACTGTACCGTGTGTTAAATAAATTTTGTGGAAAAAAAAATATATACATACTAAATACTTATACGAGAAAAAAAGAGAATTATAAAAGCACTTAGAAAAGGCTTTAAATACAATAAAAAAACATTATTTATCCATTTAAAAAAAAAAAAGAAAGAATAATGAAATGAACGTGAATGAAAAAAAAAGAAGAAAAAAAAGTAGATTAAATGGTGGAAATATACAAAAGACAACGATGACAGTTAAATTAGAGAGTCTTAAAAGTTAATATAGTTATAGTGTAAACAATAATTTTGTACATACGACATCATGACAAATTTTGTATAAAAACAACAATATCAATTCGGTAGATGTTTCTGCGGTGCTACACATAAAATAACATTTATTTATGTGAACATGAAATATATGCACTGTTCGAACGTCGATATGGAAGTCATCATTCTTAAGTATCTATCATTGTAACGTATAGTGTTTGTTGCTTAAGACGAAAAGAATAAACCAACCATAAAATATTAAATGTTTTATTGAAGGTATTATTTTATTAAGTTGTAACCAACAAAGTGGAACAATTTATGTGATGTGATACATAAATCCATTATTTATCATTTTTAATTTAGATAAAATTTATTTGGTGTACAAGAATAGAATAAAATATTAAGAGAATCAGTTAATAATTTAATAATAAACTTGGTTACGGTTGAATTTTTAGTATATTTTCGATGCAGAATATTTAAGAATTTCTGATATCTTTAAAAATCACTGAATTATAGCTTTTGATCACAAAATTCTATTAGACAACTATATAATATAATTTTTATAATTTAACTGTCCCTTTGTAGAATGCAACAGGAACAGAATTGAAATTGAGAATTTCTTCCAAAGTTTATTTCTAATTCCAAATTACCCCGTTAAATAATTGTATCTACTATGAAAACTGTAAAATTTATTTACTTTGGTAGTAAAGAAACATTATAGATTTAACTTCAATTTAAAAATCAAAACAAATAATATTAAATAATTTTTTTCATAGAATCATATATCATTGATCCCCATTTATCATCACCAAAAAAATTTGATTAAAATTTACATTATAGTCAAAATTTCACACTAATTTTTGTCGCGGTCGCTGGAAAAAGTAAAAATATGTATATAAAAAAAAAAAAAAAATTACGTCTCAGAAAATAAATGAGGGTCGATGATAGGTGATTTTTTCTATAAGATGCGCCATTTTTCGATGTACCAAATAAACGTCGGCAGTCGGCACCCACTGCTCTATAAACTTTAGTTCATTCTAATAAAATACTTTTAGTATATATTTTTCAGGACTCTGTACATGGGGTTTTCGAACTTGAGGTTTAATATTATGGGGTTTGTACTACGCACCCAAATATTGGACCTAAATGTTTGAAATATGACGATATGAAATTTATTTGTAAATGTATGTAAAATATATCGATGATAATAAAATAAAGTGTCTAAGAAAAAAATTCCCATGTATTCAACAACAGAAATACTCAAATATTTTTGCGCAAGTAATTCAAATGCAGGAATTGTATTTTATTTTGGTTTCATCAAATAAAAATACTTTCTTTACGATTGCTTTTAGGTATATAATTAAATAAAATGAAAATTTCGCATTTAATGAAACCACCTTTCGTTTAATTTCGGTTTAACTTGATGGTGTGGACGATGAGAAATTTTTATGACTGCTATATTTTAGAAATTAATTAAAACATAATCCTATACCAAACCAGCCCAACGTTCATGACAACACAATTCAAAAACAGAAAATGTATATGCTTTTAGCTTTATTGCAAATTGCCATCAACTATATAGATAATACATATTTTTATATTATCTTCATTTTATCACTAAAATAATACCACAAAACTATTCTCGTAATTTTGCGTGAAATTTTTGGCAAATGTGTCAATTATGTATTATTTTCAGTTCGTAATTTATTTTCTTATTTTATTGTGGACTTACATTAGATTATTCTAAACTGATAAATGTGACAACTTAAACAACTTTTTGCCCGTTCTATTAAAAAAAAAAAAAAAAACGGCTAAACATAAGATCTTAAAAAGCTTCAAATATCTATAAAATCTAACAATAATAAAAAAAAAGATAAAAAAAAATATAGAATAGAAAATAAAACTTTCATTTTCGACAAAAACAAAATATTTTTATATATATAAGTATTTCTGTATTTTATTTTATTTTATTAGTTTTCTCTTTTTCTTATTATGTTCTATTCCTTTTATACTGTCATCGTTTTACCAAAAACATAAAATATTCAAATTTCATCATAAACATAAGGAAATAAAAAGCTGAATATACAACGACTGAATATACATGACAACAATGTGTGTAAAGATATGATAGATCATACAGGAAGATAGAAAGAAATAATATTTCGCCAAATAGCACATTTTCGTGTAATAAAATATGATGTTAAAAAAGTGTAAAACAACGAGAATTTGATTTTCTTTTCATCTCTTTGATGCACACACAAAACACAACAAACCATTTTTGTTTTTGACAAAAACCTTATTTTGGTATGTTCCGCACCATTAATGGATTTATGTTTTTTTTTTTCTGTTTTATTTCGTTTTTGCTTTTTCCGCAACAAACTGATGACGAGGACGACCTCATTTAAATATTATCACCTCACTTATTTTTTGAGCTCATATAATACCTAAAGACATATATTTTAATGTTAAATAAACATTTTCTTTTTCTTCTTGGTCCCTTTTTGAACATTTATGATGGCTTTTTTTTTTACTGTGAAATATTTATAGAGAGATATGACAAAAAGGGCATAAGTATTATTATTATTGTTCGTTGAATGGTTGAAGAACTGGAAATAAATAAAAATGTAAAATATTTTGTGTCCACACTACGACTACAAAGTATGTAACAGATGGTTTGGTTAAATTCATTCATTTGAATGAATAAGAAGAAGAAATAAAAAAGAACTGAAAATAATTTTTTTAATATTTTATCTTAAAATAGATAAGAGAATATTGTTGTTGGTGCTGTGAAGTTTTACAAAATTTTCAAAAGATTTATTTACCATAATTATACGCGACAATATCTATGGTGATGACGAGACAAGGGTGTACTTTTAAGTAATTTTTAAGAGATGATGTCGTCTTCGTCGTCGTTATTTTCTTGACTATTTATTAGATAATAAAATATATTATTCTGATTCCGGAGACGATAATAATAGTTTTTCATGTTTATTATCTGTGTCTACTTTAGAAATTACCGCGAGGTACCAGAAAACAGGCAGTTGTGTCTTTAGCTCGGCATTCAATAACAAAAAAAATGAATATTTCTAATATTAGAACAATTAAAATATGACTATTTTTAGAGTTTTGTTCCAGTTTGTTTGTTTATTTATTTAGTTGAATTTTTTGTTCCTGCATAAATATTTTGGTGCGTGTTTTTTTCATTTAATTTTAAAAATTTTTTTAGTAATCAATCTGAATTTGTTTTCTATTTAACGATGATTTTTTTTTTTTTTTTGCTTTTCAAACAAAGGCATCCGTTACACGTTACACAATACAACAACATTAGCATCGGAATTTTTCGTTGGCCTATTAAAAATGATCTGCTTTCTTTTTGTATTTCAACTAAATACAAATTACAATTTACAAACAACATCGAAAAAAAAATATCCGGAAATTACATCACATAAATAATCTTGACAGCCATTCAAAATATGTTATAAAATACCATCAAAAATAATTCTTTGGTTTAACTTTTTTTTCTTTTTTTTTTATTTGCTCCAAACGTTTTATTCATCTTTGCAAGAGCGCGCACTTGACCATTCATTTCATTTCTTATTTTATAATAATAACCAACACGTAATAAGTATTCAGTTCATAACACGGTTCGATGAATTGTGTTTACGTTTAGTTGTTCGTATGCGTATGTATGTGTGTGAATTTTTCACAATTCTATATCGTTAAGGACAGACTCCACTTCAATTTCGTAATTTGAAAGTAATAATTTGACATTCTACTTCGAATAAAACTACACTCCAACATCTTTATGTTAAAGTCCCTTTTGGAATGTCAATTTCAGATTATCTACTTAATTATTTAATTTAATATCAAATTGTAAAAATAATTTTTACATCTTTTTTTTTGGTTTTGTTCAGTGAAGAAGTCAATTTATGACATTTATATACTGATCTCATTTGTAAGAGTTAAATTCAAACTAAAACCCATAAACTTTGATTATTGAGTAAAATCCACTTTATTCTTTCCTCATTTTTAGACATCAAGTATAACCGTTTCAAGATACATCAAGTATAACCGAAATTTTTCTCGCAATGAAGTGCAATTAATAAAAAAAAAAATTGTATAGCCAACCAACCAGCCAGCATGCAGTATTTAATGCTACATATAAAATTGCACACTACACACCAAAGCTTTATTGTTTTTCTGTGGGACAAAAACTAATGAGTTCAATTAATTTTTTTCCTTGATTTATCCTTATCTTTAATTTCTTGTTTCTCTCCTACTTCATCTTTATAAAAAAAAAATCCCCCATAAAATTGGGTTATAAAAATCATAAAAGGTTTGTTTTTTTTTTACTTTTATTTTCGTTTTTTTATTTCAATTTTATTTCTTAATAAAGATGAAGAAGTGGAAGAAGAAAACGACCAAGAATTGAAATACACAAACAATTACCAAATAATAAAAAATAATGTTTGTATAATTAAAATCACAAACAAACAAATCTCTTTAATCTTACGGTTGAGTGAATACAATTAAACACACTCATACAAACGAAAAATTATTACTTTTTATATTCATGACCGCATCACTGTACATATTTTACAATCTAAAATACCATTTATAATAAATTTGTTAATTAAATTGGTTTATGGTCATTTAATTTAATGTAAACCTCATGTTTGACCATATAATTAGGTAATAAAATATATTGCGTTTTGTATAAATGTTTGGTTTTCAATTTTCACAAAATGCGATTTATCACAAATGTTTCCAAATTATTGGGAATATTACTATTGCTGCTTCCATATATTATTTAATATTTAAAAAAAATAAAAAAAAACACGATAATTTTATTAACAAAAAATTTTCTGTTTCTTTTCAGGTAATTAAATATCAGAGAACCAAATATGACTGCAAACACACGAATATACATCGAATAAGTATGGGGGAGGGGGGGTCTACGCCAACATGCTCAATGGTAACTCAGAAAATATATTTTGTGTTCAATTATTTATAAATATGAATCCATCGAATCCAACCGTTTTTGTTACAACATTTTCATATTTGCATTCGTCCTTACACAAAACATAAAATGACAATATTTTCCCGTAAGGCATTTCATTATCTCCAATTCTTTTAATATCTACATATTTGCGCTTGTATTTCTTTCCTTTTTGTTCTTAATTACCGGCGGGCATATTCTGATTATGATTACAATTTTAGCGTGTGTTCCTACCTATTTATTTCTATAATATTATACCCTTAACAACTGTCTGTGTATTCCTTCAGCCACATTGACTACTAATAAATATTTCTATTCATATTTAATTTTTAGAAAGAAAACCGCAATCTCGTCATTCTTGCATCATTTTTTTTTTCAAAAAAACTGAATGAACGAATAAATTGAGTATAAATAAATAACATAACATAAATTTTGACGAGTACTTACTTTCCCGCAAAACAATAATGGTGGTTTTTATAATTTGAATTTTTGAATACACTAGTATTCAAAAATTTATTGAAAATAAGTACTTACAAGTTACATCTGTCGTTATTTAATGGTTTTTGTTTATTATTAAATGCATTTGAACATTGTTTGCTTAGCTTTAACTTTAAGTATTATGATCGCATATTCATCGTTCATGTTGTTTTCAATTTTTTTTTTGTCTCATTATTTTTATGATTTTGATTTTAAAATGCAGCATATTTTCGTTTTTTTTTTTGTAATTAACCCATACAAACACACGAAAAAATTGTAATCATAGATGGAGTTCAAATTAATTTCAATACAACATGAGTAGGGAATTGAAAAAACAAAATAAATAGATAAGCAAAATCGAAGAAATCGATATATGATTTTTCTGTTGAATTTTAATTTTTAAATAAATATTAAATTTACCATTTAAATATATTTAAAAATGACGATAAATTTTGTACTTACGTATGGTTTGAACAAATTGCATGACTCGTTGCATGACCAATAAACTTATATAGAATCGGCTCGGGGGTCGTGGCAGTTATCGTTAGCAGTTATATTTATGATTTTTTTTTTTTTTTTACTTTATTTTATATTTTTCTGATGAACTTATATGCGTATGACGATAGGTCAATTAATTTATAATTGAACACAATATTTACTATTTTCCATTAAATTCCATAACATTCCATTTGTGGTATAGTTTAGAACAGAATTAGTTTTAAGGCTTACATATAGTAGTAGCAACTACACTTCCACGGCAGCTCAGTAATCTGAAATGTGATCCATTAAAAACTTAATTATTTATTGCAAAGTAAGTATAAATAGTTTGTTTAAAACTATAATTAATATTATGTTTCCATAAATTATTTGATAATATGAACTTTATTTATTTATTTATTTAATTATTTATTTATTGAATTATTTATTTCGTCGGCTGAGAGTTGTTTTGTCTTTGTTCTTTGAAAGGAAAATAGACCTTATGTATATGTTGTTAAGGTCTATTTTCCTTTCAAAGAAAAATGGATGTGCGACAAAACAACTCTCAGCCGACGATTAATTAATTTATTTTTAATCGATTATTATGAACAATCATATAAGTATAAATATATATAATGTTTTTGACAATAAATAAATAAGATATATCTCAACATACTTTTCTTAAATGAAGTTTGGCAATAGATAATATCAGTGACGGACTGGTCTGGGGTCCTGTAGCACCTCAACTTCTCTTAAATTTGTTTTTTCACAGGCCTTTTTAACAATAATATAATATATATTTACGGGCCTCCTTTTTCAGAAATAAGATTTTGCTTGCTTTCACATAATATGAGATAAAAAATGAGCCTATCGAGAGTGGTTTTGGAGCAAAATAGTATCTTTTTTCAGTTTTCCAAAGCTCGCTTAAGAGAAAACGCGATTTTCTTCTTTTTTTTGTATATGATGGACTAAAAAAATAAGGTCACAAACTTTGGTAAGTGTACGGACATTTTTTTTTTTTTTTCGGTCAACAAATTTTGCCGTGACAATTTATTTATTTATATGAGCGAGTCTTTTTTTTCCAAAGTACCTACCCCAGGATTTTTATAGCCAGTCCGCCATTGGATAGTATATTATATATATGTAATATAAAAAGCCACATTCAATTGTAAAGTACCAGAGGAAAATTTTTGAAATTGTGACTAACACAATTTTTATTTTTATTTTTATTTTTTCAAATAAAATATTTTTTTATGGTCTACTTACAAATTTTAAAACAATTTTATATATTATATTTTGAATAATGACGAGAAATAGAAAGATTTGTCTGTTTTTGAATACTAAAATCTATAAAAGATTTTTCCATTGCCGGGTATTAAGCTTTGACTCTTGCGGTGAACGCAAGAATAAAGAATAACAACAAACCCAGAAGTATAACATTTAGATTTAAACGTAAAGCAAGGGGGTAGTGCGCAAAAAAAACATAAGTAGGTTGAAGTTTAAAAGTTTAATAAAAACAACACAATCTGCATTATTCTACAATATTCTTCTTCATAATGTTTTATATTCATTTCTTTTTTCATATTTTTGAAGAAAAAAAAGAACAAAAACAAAAAATGAAAATGTATGATTGCATAAGAAAGGAACGACAAACAAGAAAAATAAATTTATGAGTTGCATCGCACCGCACAGCGTCGCACAATGGTATTCGTATCCACACCACTGAGATGCTCTAGCTCTACATAGCAAGCTGCTCTGATGCCTGAACCATTCATCGTTGAGTTTATAAATTTTACGTTAACTTGGCATCCAAAGAAAGAAAATAACCAAAAGTATAATAAATAAAAATTATGTTGAACAGCGTTGCTCTATTCTAATAATGTATTATTATTATTTTCTTTTCCGTACAAATGTGTTGAACAGCATAAATATCGTAACAGTAACTATATATGTATTTTGTAAAACAAATCAGGTCCCCACATCCACTGAAGCCAAAACATCTAAATCACGTCAAATTAAAATTCAGTGCGATTCAACGCCGACATTTCTATTCTCTATATTTTGCATAAAACATATTACACATAAAAGCATTTCATATGGGAGGTTCTTATTAAATGAGATTTTTATTGTATCGGTTTGGTTATAAAAAGTAACATCAGAAAATAAAATAATACAACAATAATAATGAAAAAAAAAAACATCTTAATAGAAAAACCAATCCTTTTAACGGTTTAATCCGCAGATCAATTTGTGGACGCCTTCTGCTTGTCGACTAATTCAAAATGGGAACGTATAAAAGAATAAATTGAAATATTTAAATATGTTTGGGAGTCGTACGCGACTCAAAGATTGTATTAGAGACAGAGTAAAGTCATTTAGAATGTTTCTTTATTTTTAAATGGGTCCTATAAGTAGTTACTCATTACTCACTAAAAAATGAAATTCTGAGTTCGCAAAACCAGATTGTGAAATAATGAAATTCTGACTACATTATCGAACGAACGTATGCGTATCACTGAACCCAAAATAATTTTGTTGCGTTTATTTCGAGGTTTATTTTTATATAAAAATATTGGCATAAAATGATACTTCAAAAATAATTAGAATAAATTAGTTGGTCAACTCTCACTAAATTCACATCAAATTTACTAAATTTCTCAAATTACACCAGTGTAAATCATTTGAAGAGTTTTCTGAATTATCAATAATGAAAATAATTACTTAATATCCATATACTCATACGTGCACACGGGATTTGTTTTATAGAATTACCCTACCTCGATTTTCACAAGTTTGTAAAATTGTAGCCTACAATAATTCTACATACCGGACGTCAGTCAAATTTTAAGCTACAATTCCACAAAGTTGTCAAATTTTCGTGTTTTTGAAACGATAGCATGCGAACTAATTTTTTACTTGCAAAATTGTCAAAAAGCGCCTGTAAAATTTTAATTCTCCAATCATAGATTTATGTAAGCTAGAATTGTAAACTTGTCATTTCCATGTCTGCAAATTACAGCTCTTGTTAGATTTATAAAATGTATGTATTTATTTCAAATGATTTAATTATTAAACGTAATTTACGTTACAAGTGTTTATTTATGAAACACAACATTTTAAAATTCTCATACTACTAGACATTTTTATAGAACTGACAGTTAAACTTAAAACAGTTTGTGCTGCCACCACAAACTTGAACTAAAATCTATAGATCGTTAGCAAATATTATTTGATTATTATTATCTTATATTTAATGGTTTTGATTAAACGGTATTGATTAAAACATTTTTGACGATTCTTGACGTTAATTAATACATTATTAATAGTTTGATGGTATTTAATAGTATATTGATAATCCGTTTTACGTAATTTCCGTCCGGGTGTCATATTTGTGAAACAGAAAATTGTCGAATTGTCATCATAATTCGACAAATTGTTGACAATAAAGTTGAAGTTTTTGTAAAACGCAAATGACAATTCAACCATAACTTTTGTGAAACAAAAAATTATGGGAATTGTAATTGTCGGTATGTCGAATTGTCGAATTGTCACTTGTCGAATTGTCATGTTTGTGAGACAGGGATCAACGTGACACATCTAAAAATAAAATGTCTCTGTCTCTAACACTACGTTTATAATGCACAAATGTAGCCGCACTACATTTGTAACGCGGGCCACATTTACATTATAAACTCAAAC
>JAABKK020026421.1:0-11618 GCA_011634745.2 Catotricha subobsoleta | reverse complement strand
AATCAAATAGATATAGATTGAGGTTGGTGTAGTCAGTGTATATATTGTGTAAACATTTCGATATAACCCAACATTCATAGTATGTATACGACGTATATACCAACAACGTCTTATGTGAATTTTATACTATGATGGGAGTTTGAACATTTGGGGGTGTTTTTTTTCTTCTCTCTGCTGCTTTTTTCTTGTGTTGTACAATTTATTGCTCTTTTATTGATGATTTTCTTATTAATATTGTTGAAATACATATAACTCTTGGTATATGAAAGTATATCGTTTGGAAACATTTTAGTTTTATTGATAATGTGGTATCTACATAAGTGACATAACGATTACATAACATGTATACGTATAACTTTATTTATGCGGAAATGAAAATCTATTTATTTATTTCTTAATAGACAAAAAGATATCTTAAGAGATAGGGGATATTACATTTCAATATATACATAATATATTCATAAATAATAAAAAGTGAAAAGAAAATTCATGTTTGGTTTGATTAATTTATCATTCATAAATAGAGTAAATACATTTATGAAAGTAACATAACAATATATTTATAAATTATATTTATCACAAATTTAAATAATAAATGCATAGAGAGGCCTAGATATAGTGTTTGAAATCACAATTTTTTTTATTTCTTTTTGGGGTAAGTTTGAATAATGTTTTAAAATAAAATTTTCAATTTATGGTATAATCTGGACATTAATCAGAAAACCATTCAATTGGTCTGGAATCTAATGAAAAAATATTGTCAAGAAGTTATTTGTTTGCGTATTTTCAACAGAAAATATTAATAATAGTACCTATACTATATGCAAAACACTAAAATACAATAAAAATACATATATTTATATATGTTTATTATGCATAATACAAAAAACAGTAAAACAAAATAAAGAGATTATAATTTAAACAAACTGTGTAAATGTAAAATACATGCAATATGCATTAATTTAAACTTTTTATTGGTATGTGATTTCATTTTTTTCGTTTTATATAAATTTATTTTTGTATTTTTTTTACGGATTAAAGTTAAATAAAAATACATTGAATGAAAACGATACAATTAATACATTATTGTGGTTTATTCACGTAATGGCTTTAAAATCAAAGCATTTTTAAAAAAAAAATCTCTACTTTTTATTTAGGTGTTCACGTTCATATGAATTAACAAAATAATTTATGAGGGCAGACAACGGAACCAAAAACCGATAGCATCCGTGGTTATTTATTTAGTTATGTTTGATTACAATTTCAAAAACGTGAAGTCTGTTGCTCACCTAACATTGTATTTGTATTAAAAAAAAAAAAAAATTATATAGCCTTCATAGTCCAGGAATAAATTGAGAATTAATTAAAATGGTTTAACCCACAAAGTGTATACTTAATGACAATATAATAATACATAAATAAAAATATAGAGTTTAACACGTAGAATAAGATATGTTGTGATAAAAGCGACAATTATTTATAAAATTTAATAAAGCGAAACGAGGTCTTAGCATACTAGTAGATTATAATAACTAATTAAATTGTACTACGATACAAGATACTGAAGGCTGCCAATACTCAACTGCAGGTAAGCTTAATCATCTAAATGGAAAAGTGTTAATTTAAAATATATAAAGTAATATAAAAAAAATTGTAGAGATAAGTTTTGATGGAAAACTTTAATAATTAAAGTAAGTGAAAAGCAATAATTTAGTTTTAATAAAAAAAAAAAATTGAAAAAAAAATATCTCGCAATTAAAAATGGAATAAATATTTCAACATTGAATAAGAAACGCGATAGTTAATGTTACATGTATATTGCCTAACAATAAATTTCAATGTAAACCGAAGCTACTGTTATAAAATGTTCATTGTATAGTTAGTTGAACAAGCAGTGCGATAAATAGAATTGGGTTTATAGCGATTTTTAATATTGTTTTGTTATTATTTTTATAACGGTATAATATGCAAGATATTATTGTACGTTGGCGTGATATTTTATTTCGAATTGTGGTTAAATTGCTTTGATGATGTTTATCAAATTGCAATAATAAAAATTTAATAATCATCACCTAATAAAAAGAAAATTTGATTTAAGGAAAATATTAAAAATGTAAGATAATTAGAAATTTATAAATTGTAAATTTGCTTATCTATCAATGATTCTGTGCAGCTACTGTAAACAATTTAACGTTGCATTAAGTATTTCATTTGTTCAAATTTAATATTTTGAGACTATTAGAATCAAAAGAGGTCTATTCCATTTGCACAAGCGATTTTAAATCATATCGCTCTATACAATCAAAATCGCCTGCCAACGCAAATGGAATAAACCCCTTTTGATTCTAATATAGTCTCATTTATAATGTGTTCTTGTAAAAAAAATAAAGTGATATCTAAACTATCAATTTGTCTGAATTGTGGTTAATTTATTCTCTTCGTTTCTTTTCTATTTTTTTTTTGCCTAACACCATGAAACTACATAAAATATATCGACATTATATAACAGCAGTAATTATAGTACAAAATTAGCTTTATTTAATGCAAATCCTAGGAAATATTTAAAAAAAAAACAACAACAACAAATATTCCAACTTAGCGCGTGCAAAAAACATCGAGCATGGCATAAATACTTGCACAAAAAAAAAAGCTCAATATCAATAAAAGTGTAATGGTATTTTTTAAACTACACTTTTTTAAAATTAAAAAATGATATCCATTACCATAACAATAACGTGGAAATTGGTTTTCGTATATTATTATACAAAAAAGGAAAAAGAGAAAAAAAAATACTCGCTTAGTCCTTGCCATGACATAACCTCGAGTTTCAATATTAATTGGCTAGGTTGGGAGGCTTCGTATTATATTTTGTAATACAACCACTTACTCAAAGGCGTACACCCATTTATTATTAATATTAATAACATAAAAGTATTCTGCTTCGAGTGCAGGTTCTAAGATGAAAAATCTTCATAAATTATGATAAAATAAAATAATCTACCAGACAAACAATCGGTCTGCATCTTATACATGCGGTCACAACATATCGATTTTTTTTTCCATTTTTCTTTTGGTTAAATGTTCAGTATTTATTATAAAATGACTGTGAAATTGGTACAGGTTTTTGTTAGCTCAACCTTAATTATACCTAATCATGGTCCATGGTGAACAGGAGAAAGGTGAGCTCGAGCTGATGGAAATTTTAAATGTTTTAAGCACGAACACTCACCGTTGAGAATACGATAAAAAAAACTGCGTTAAGAAAAAGTTGAATCAGCTCACTATTATAAATTATTTACGTATGTAAGCGCGCCCCTGTCTTTCATATAGTTTTTATTTTTTTTAAGTACTAGAACTATTTTAGTTATTCATTGAAACGTTTTCTGAAAAGCTCAAAAAAAAAGTTATAAAAAAATCTCATACACGTAACGTAATATAGTTAAATGCATCATAATTACATTTCGATAGCAATTAATTAAAGTAAAAGTGCTATAAGTATAAAGCTTTCAATGAAAATCTAAAATAATAAAAAAGATGCAGAGCGAATAATATTGTAAATTAAATACATTACAAGCCAAAACTATTAAAATCCATGTGCGGTAAATTGTCACAAAAATGTCGAAAGAAAATTGCACTTACCTCTACGTTCTATTAGAATTTATAAGTGCATTTGGGCACTAAAAGGAAAGTGTAAATTGCTATATCGAAAAATTGTGGCATTTTAAAATATAATTGCAATTAATTGGTTATTGTAGTTGGAACTGCAATCAATGTAAGTAAATATAAATATAATTGATTATGGAAGCAAATTATATTGTTAATTAGTGGTAAAAAAAGAAAATCTGTCTTCAATTTAAATTTAGGAGATCTATTTAAAAAAAAAAAATATTTCCATTTCATCTCATTAGTATGCGAAAAGGTGAACATATTTTATGATTTAACACAACCCTTAAAATAAAATTATGTAAGTAAAACTGCTTATAAACAACATCGAACATCATAAGCACTTGTTCACTCATTTTATGTACCTTATATTCTTATAATAACATAGAAAATATTTTATTAGATATTTCCAGATACCTACTCAGTTACTTATAGATTGGATAGGTATAAGTGATGTTGTTGGACTGGTGTTTTCTAGTAGCTAAAACTTTATATGTAGCATTATGTTTTCATGAATTATTCAATGGATGTAATCAATTATCCAATAGTTTGGAAAAGCTTCATCAACACCTCGATTCATCAGAAGTATTAAGTGGTCTAATGAACTTTTATATACTCTGGCAAAGTAAAACCAAACGTAACCAAACCAAAATGAGTTTGTATGTCTAGTCGAAATATTGAGGGTGTGAATTTATATTATGGACATGATGATTATTATTATTGTTTTGTATTTCTGAAGTGTATAACAGTTTGGTATATGGAATGAATAGAGGTTGGCTACTTAAATTATATTTTCTATGTATACAACTACAATACAAGGGAATTAATGTTGTTCTTGGTGTATAACTGAAAATGAAAACGGGCAATACAATCCGGTATATAAGTGGTTACGAGTTCTTATAGGATGATTGAAAGGGGTCATTCTTATTGTGAAAGTAAAGTTTTACGCAAGATATACTGTGTGAATGGCAATGTTATTTCGAATATACATTTGAGAAAAACAAAAATGGAAGAAATTCAGTTCACATGTATTTAATCAATTTGCTAAATAGAAATTTTTCAATGTTAAAAAAAAAAATAACTGAATTCAAAAATGTAATAAAATAATAAGAGGCTAATTTTATTCAATTTAGAAAAAAGGAACATTTTTCCAAATATTTTATTGTGTGAATCTGTTTATTCATGAATTTGCTCTAAAAATTTGTGCATATAATTGTTTAAGAATACATTTAAAATTGTTGAGAAAAAGCTATAAACACTATCTTTTACATTAAAGCTCTATTCCTAGTGTAAATGTTTTCTATAACATATATAACGATGAAAACTGATCCATATGGCTTTTTGCCTTTCCATAAATTCTTCCTTTCACATTATTCTTCATAATTTATGCAGTCGTGCAGCATAGCAAAGAGCATAAGTATTATTATATTCTTACACACGGCACCGTATATGAATATATATTATAAGACTAGTTAAATATAATAATGTTCATATAAACGTACATATAAACGAGACAGACATAGAGAATAAGATACCTACTTACTAATGACGATATATATTATGTCCTTTAGGAAATTAAAGATAAAGTTCCCATCTGCTTTAAAGAGGAAAGAAATTAGTTTTAATATTTTATAAAGGGGTTCTGCCTTAATGAAATCGGCTTTCCTACTTTCTTTTTTTTTAATATATTGTGTTTCCATATAATGTTGTAATGTAACTTAACATAGCATAAAAATATTTGTAGCACAAAATTTCTTTGCTATTGTTAAAAAACTACTTTCAAATTCCTTAAATTTTTTATTTCTAGCTTCTATTTTTCTTTATAAAACAACAGAAGTTTAAGTATGCTTTAAATTAATGATTGAAAGTTAACTACCAAAGTCACTGGTTCATTATTTAAAAAAGAGAATTTAATTTCTGATGCACTTTGTTATTCTTGTGATTTTTTTCTTGCTGTTTTTTTAAAAAAATTATGTGGTTAAATATTGAGAACATTTTTATTATTACAATTAGAGGTTACTTTAAATTTTACATAAAATAAAGATAAAAGGGCTGACATATTTTAAGATTTAACAGCTCAACTCTCTAGATTGATAATATACTTGTTCGAAATTAATACGTAAAATACATACATTTGTTATGCATGTATTCGAATTGATTTTTGATTTACGATGAAAATCAGGTTAGTTACACCAGAATTCAAACCATCGCAACGTGCATAATAATATTCTACATATGAAAATATATTCCTTAAGGGTTTATTGATATAATGTACGAGTTTAATCTAAAATCGTATAGAAATTGTAGTCATGCGTGTAACAGAAACCCATCGCCGGGCACAATTAGCAAAAGTAATAAGTTTTATTAGTCACGTATTAGAAATCGTAAAAGTTTATCTTTCTATATATTTAGTGGAATGGTGTTTATATAGAAATTGTCTCTGTATCCATATCGAATTTTCCAAACACTATTCCTAAAGTAAAAGTAAAACCTAAACACAACTAGTGTTATATAGTATATTATACTATTGTGAAATTTATAGATGATGACAACAACACGCAATATGCATTTCATTCAATAGAATTTAATTATTTTTAATATGGATTAGTATGGGGATAGTTTTAACATTATACCGAAATAAGACAATTAGTGAAATTTATATAAATTGAATTGAATTGAATTGAATTGAATTGAATTGAATTGAATTGAATAAGTGAAATGAAGAATATAAATAAAAGCAAAATAAAAAGTTTATTGTATGAATTAATAAAATACGAATGAAGATAATTTATTAGACGGAATTAGATTAGAGCTCAAATAATTTGCTATTTCACTAACAAAAACACAAAATTGGTTACTTTCCATTTTATTATTTAATGTTAAAGTAATTGACATAAAAAAAAATCCACGAAATAATATTTATTATTACCACCATATTTATTATGAAATTTACAGGTTTCCTTGAATAAGCTTTCAAAAGAGTATGAAATTTATTTTGGAAAAAAAGAAATACATTACAATATTTATTATCCGAGAATAATATCGAAATAAATGGAAATATTCAATTTGCAAAGAGATAATATTCAGCAATATCATTATTACCGATATTACATTGCAGTATTTTATGAGATGAAGAGATAAATTTAAAAATTTCAAATCAAATACATATGCATGAGAATTGTGTTGCCGAAACTATATTCCACAAAAAGAACAAAAAAAATTGTTGAATATAAAATTTATGGCGATTTTGGACGGCTTTCATGGACGAAACCTAAACTTAAAACTGAGAGCTGAAAAAAGAAATCATCATGATGTGAATTTCGAAACCATACTTTTTCTTTAACATTAAATTTAAATAAAACATTTATGAGTACATGAGAGCAGGGGCATAGATAATGTGATGAATTATCGATGTAAGTTAAGCTTAATGTAATCCATCAATAACCAACATTTTTTTACGTATTTTCTCAAATATAAATTTTAAATTTTCAATCTTTATTAAAAAAAAAAAAAAAAAAGTTATATTAATCAAATGACGAATCATCCTCTTTGACGTTACATTAATCAGTCAATGAATAATTGAAAGCATTTTTGACAGAAGTTTTTCACATGTAATATTTATAGCAATTTCATACCATAAAATAATTTCATCATGAAATTTATTCAAAAAAAAAAAATTCTTACAATCAGAGATGGGCATCAAGTACCTGAAAAACAGTATTTAAGTTTATCAATACAAATTACTTTTACATACAGTAGTTAAAAGTATTTTTTTTCAAGTATAGGTAAGTACTTTTAATGAAATAAGATATTCTAAAACAAATATATTTTTCGAAAAAACGAGCGAATGAAACTCAAAATAAATCATATACCTTTTTTATCTTCTTTTCAATTAATTATATATGCGATTATCATGTAAAACCAAGTGAAGATGGGCAAGTGTACCTAGAAAAAAGTACTAAAATATCAGTACAAAGTACTTCTAAAAATTATACTTACGTAAAAGTATTTTCTCAATATAAGTATTTCAGTACCACTGTATAAAAGTATCAGATTAAAATAATAAGTACAAAAACAAGCACAAGTACCAAAGAGTACAATTAAAATTTCCATAAATCTATAAAATTTATTAAATATGAGAATAAATTTAAATTTTTCTTAAAAGGATTTAATAAAAAAGTGATTCTAATAAACTATATTTTTTTAGTTGCTGATTATACAATCATTACATTTTATTTAATAAATAATGCACTTAAAAATGTGATTGCTGAGAAGCACTAATATCACAAAAAAAAAGTACTGTAAGCAGCACTACTAAGTAGTAATGGCATTCGACGCGTATAAAACGTAATTTGACTTTTACATAGCTGCTGGTACAGAGAAACGTTCGGATGAAAAATTGAATGTTTTTTTTACAGTTAAAATTAATGAAAAAGTCACGAAATAAACAAATAATTGGAAAAAAAGTTTTAAAAAAAAATCTTTTTAAATCTATTCGACATGAGGTCTATTCTACATTGAATAGTATTCTATTTAACACGACATTCTACGACCAATATTTTTACAACACTCTACATTCAACGCCAGCATCAATAATGGTACCAACTACTATTATACACTTGGTACCAGTATGAATACCAATACCAGTACCAAAAGTACTTCAGTATTATGCTTAAGTATCAAAGTACTAATTAAAGTACGTCAATCTCTGGTTACAAGATATAAAAGCAATAATACTAAACCTTATAGTAAGTAAATTCAAAAAAAAAAAAAAATGCGCACACACATGCCGATAGTTATTTGGTTTTCTTTGTTCGATCTATCTGTTTTTATTTAAAGGATAAATAGAGAGCTTCCTGTTGTTATATTAATTCAAAAATAATCCTCAATTCCCAGTTGGATAAATCTTAACTACTTCACTATATTATGTAATGTGGTAGAGGGAAAGAGTAAATTAGGGTAGTGTGTGAATCCCGCTGGGCAGTAATATTGAGAAATGATATAGGTACTTATACGCTGATGTCTTATATACATATATAAAGGAGTTTAGTAAGAATTTGAAGATATATTCATGGCACTATTATATACAATATTTATACGATACGTAAGAAATGGTATCATACATTTAATAGGAATATAGGAATATATTTCGATTTAGGAAGTTTCGCTTGCTTTCTTTTTTTTTATTATTATTACTTTGATATGTTTCAAAAATGTTGTATTAGCACAAGAATAATATTTTATCGTTAATGTATTGTACCAATAATCAATTAATCTGCTCTTTTGACTAATTATAACCATATAATATTAATTTCAATATGATTTGATTGGAAGATAATATTTATTTTCGGTATTCATATTTAAAGTGCTTATTGGAGTAGAAAATTATAAAAATTCAAATAATATACATTTACTATCAATTTGATTAACTACAATCGAAAAATGTATAAAAAAAACGCTACCAATTAGTACACGGCTTAATTTTTCATTTAAAACAATTGCATCACACAGCAATTTTCAGTTGTTTTCTGAATATAACAAAATAAAAAAATAATTAAAAAATGATAAACATGAAAAATCAAAGAAAAAGAATAACATGAATTAATGATCAAAAAATTATGATTATATTTAATTTTCTCAAACAAAATCTTTAACACTTAAGATTCTCCTGATTTTAGGTTTGCTTTTAGTCATTTCCAATTAGAAGGAATTTATGCCTAAATTTAATATTTTGCTATAAGTGCTTAGCAGAAAAAATGTAATTGTTAAAGGGTGTGACCCAGTGATGGATGCATGCACAAATGTGCATATGTTTGTAACATTTATTAGCAATATAGTAATCGAATATTAATACTTATCCAATATCCATATATTTCCCCCACTTCATCGTTTTAAATGGAGATTGAATATAATATTTATATTAAATATAATCACTTCAAAGAGTTCAAAAGTATAAAAAAAAACAGTTTTTTTTTATATTGAAGCAAAATACCCATCAAATATTAATTATATCAGTTTATATAATCTGCAATAATGATGAAAATGAATATTATTCTTCCAATTATTTTAAAATGTTTATTTTGATTCTGAAATAAATTGGTAAACTAATATTTTATTGAGGTATAAATAAATATAGTCGTTAATCATATGAAAAACTCTTGAATAACACATTTTATATTATTATATTTATATAAAAATAGAATTTCTGTAATGGTTTAAATAAGGATCGTGGTAATTTTTGTAACTTTTGATTTCTACCTTTTTATTCCATCGCGTAAGGATAACCAAAATAAATGTATCCTACTTGTACTTATGAATGCTATCGGAAAACATTCTTTTGATGTTGAAGTGTTCAATTGCAAAGAAGAAAAAAAAATGGAACACATCAGTCACAAAATAAACCACACACCGCACAATATACCAAATATAAAATTTATTTGTACCATTAAAAAAATAAGATATTATATAACATTGGTGGCAAATCATTGGTACGCGACGCAAAATTTAAGGCACACAAAAATTTTCTAATCTTTTTTTTTTGTTCTTTTTTCAAATAAATGCAATAAAATGCCTCTTGTTTAGTGTTTAGTAAACAAATATTGATCATCGACCCACGATTACATGCGGCGTGTATAGCTCTTGGAAACAAATTCATCCCTTTTACGATTTTCTCTGGATTAAGTGATCGAATCGAAAACAAAACCTATATATTTTGAAGAGGTGTAGATTTTCAATCTACCGTGGGGTCGATGATCAATATCCTTTTATTTATTGTTATATATAAACTAATAAATATTTCTATTATCTTAATAAGTTTGTTAAATTATGTAATATATTATGAATTATTATTAAGTATTCCAAAATTTTGAATTTGTATTATTTTTTTTAATATATGGCACGTGAGCCATTTTCGATTTGCCACCACTGGTAGGTATATAATAAATGAAAAAAGCACATATAATATTATATCAAATATCATTCATTTTTCTATTCAATATCAATAATAATAATTCTTCTTTTATATAAAATATGTCAGGTGATAAATTAAATTGAAAAAGTTGATAAATTTATATTGCTGTGCATCAATATGATACTTTACTATGTATATATATATATATTTTCGTTGGTTATATTCATCTTATGTATCTACTATCTTTATCCCTGAGTCTCTTCATTCATCTGCAATCATAGAAATGTTATATATACATAATATGAAGTGATATATGTATTAAAATATATGACGAATATATCTTAAAAAGAAAACTCGGTATAACTTGATAATATACAGAAGTTTATCAATTGAACCAAAGGACCCAAAATCCATGTTGTGCGAGAGAAGAAAAATTTTAAAATTACTGACTTATATTAAATTATCTTTTCTTCTCTTATTCCGCATTCAAGTCGATGCGATTTAATGTTATATTTCTACTCTGTACGCGGATACCGATGACGGTAAATTTATATTTGTATTGGTTGCTAGTTTCAATGTTGTAGGTACCAACATTATATATTATTATCGTCTTTTGAAGAATAAAAAAGGAAAGAGAAAAAAAAGATGAAATTCGTATAGAAAACTCAATAAAATTAAAAAAAAAAAGAAGAAAAAAGAAACGACTTTCAAATGAAAACTTTTATTATTATATTTATGTGAATTGCGTTAAAGAGTAGGTAATAATATGGTTCATTCAAATATATTAATTTTAAATAGATAAAAATTTTGCTGGAAATCGAAAAATCAATTTTATGTCTATAATTTGATTGCCTGCGCCTATGTTTTGCTCAACATTTATTTTGTTGCTATATCACAAATAAAAAACAGAAAATATAGTTAAAAATAAAGTAAATAATGAATATATAATTTGACTTTGAATATTTGTTTAGAGACCCAGAGTTCTTTTTTTTTGTATGCCTGGGGAAGACCGTTTCGCCTCAAACAAATCCATTTAAAAAATATA
>JAABKK020026410.1:0-16803 GCA_011634745.2 Catotricha subobsoleta | reverse complement strand
TTAAAAAAGACATGACGTTTTAAACGTGTTTAAAACATCAAAAAAAACATTTTGTTTAAAACGTTTCCATCCCTGTTTAAAAGCCTTTTTTTTAAAAAAATATATGTTATAATATATAGTATTATGTATATATCATTCGAGGGGTTTGCCAGTCTCAATTCTACTGCGTTCTGTATTCAAATATTCAAAGTATTCTGAATATTCTGAATATTCTGAATATTCTGAATATTCTGAATATTCTGAATATTCTGAATATTCTGAATATTCTGAATATTCTGAATATTTAAGAAGATTTCTGATTATTCTGAATATTCAAGAAGATTTTTGATTATTCTGAATATTTGTGAATATTCTAAATATTTGTGAATACTTTTCTGAATATTTGCGAATACTTCTGAATATTTCCGAATAGTTAAATACAGAACGCAGTAGAATTGAGGGTGGCAAATCCCTCGTATACAGCCGCCTTAATATAAAATATTTTATTGAAGTTGATGAGTATTTAAAATACGCATTCTAATTACATTAGTTTAATTTAAAGTATATTAAATATAAACTTATAAAGTATTTGTTTATATTTTAAACGCAAAGTTACAAACTCATTGCTTAGCAGTATAAAAAAAATGTTTGCTCGCAAATGTTTGAAAGAAAAATGGTGACGATAAATAAATTATAAGATTTCTGTTAAATTTTTGTTCATATTTAAAAAAATAATAATGACAATCTAAAGATTGCAACTACATTATAGTTGAGAAAAGTCAATTCAATTTCATCATCACCATAATATTATTCAAAGTAAGAAAGTATTGTATCTATTCTTGATTTTTTTCAGCTCGTTACTTCCTATTCTCACTCCAGTTTCATCAACAAATTTCTATAGTCAAAAATATACTTTTGTATCCACTAATATATTCACTTTACATTTTACCTCTACACTATGAATATTATTGATTACATTTCTATACTATACTAATATAAACTAAAACATAACGATGATGTTTTTGCAATAGAAATTGGTAAGATGGTTATGTTTATATAATAAAAGTTGAATATGGATTGGGTAAGCCTCATGCGGTAATTATTAAGAAGCAAGCTCTTATAAAAGCACTTAAAATAATTTAATTAGGTCCTGATTGAGCCTACAAAATTAAATTATTTCCTTCTTCTGTACGCTTATACCTACTTTATATTATATTTAGAATTTTAGCGGTTCCATTTCTTCAATGTATAAAGTTCGAGGTAATTTTGTATTAAAGTTTTATTGTAGAAAATAGTTTTATATGTAAATATATTTTATTATCTTCTCTTTCTGCTTTTACATTTGTGTATAATTGAATTGAAGGGTGCAAAGAGGTGTATCAATTTATATTTATAAATATAATTTAGGTTGATTTAAAGTAAGAAGATATAAAAAAGTATAGACTGACGTACATTCTTTTTTTTATGTACTTACTTATATAGTTAATATTAGATTCGACATGTCTACGCATTCAACAACTGAATAAAGTATTTGCTTAAGTGAAGTCTCTTCAATATTATATTTAAAATGCAAAGAAAAAAAAATGGCCCCTTTACATTCAAACAATTTTCATTTTAAGTTTCTTTTGTTACGAATTTCAGTTCTTTGTATAACGTTTGTATTGTTGAATACAAAACATTATTATTTTGAAAGTGCAACTAGCTATGCGGTATAAAAGAAAAAAGTAAATAGCCTTTTCCATAATTCCTACAATTTGAATTCCCTTAGCATTGGTAGCTTCCGAGAATGCGATGTATAGAAGGGCGAATAGAAACAAAATATTTCCCTTTTACCTGTTTTTAAGCTTGATATGTAAACATATTTTAATTTTGATATATTTTTCTTAATATTGCAGCACCCCACTCTAAAAAAAAAAACTATTTATGTGTTTTCGCTAACCAACAATAGTTATACGTTATTAAAAATTAAAAATTATCGGTGTGTTAAGTGTTGCAACGATTGGTTAAAAATATATAATTCACAACTATTTTTAAAGCTTCTTGTTGCCTTTGTAACGTTGCTGCAACTTTGGGAAATGATTTTCGAATTGGAACACGGTGACCTACCATATAAAAATTGGCGCGGGCTTCTTGACAACAATTGCGATTAAATCAATATTATTCAAGAAATTAAGCCTTCAACAATTTATTTGCGGCTGCTTTAGAAGAAAATAAAAAAATAAAATACCGTAAAAATACGTTCTGAATAATATTGCTTATACCTATGTAAAACAAAAATATTTTCTGCATGGCGTTATGTAATGTATTTGCCATCAATAATATAAGGACTGAGAGGAAACAATAAGAGCTCTATCGATATATATTTATATAAATAAAACAATTGATAAAAATTGGTCTCGATGGAAAATCCACAATATATTTTATAAATGCCTCAATCTATCTAACGTACATGGGCACATTGTGTAATGGATGGCGTGCATAGGATACGATATTATAATGTATGAGTGCGGTTCGCTTTTCTTTTTTCTTTTTTTTTTTTTCATTTTTATTCTCTCTAGCTGTTATTGTGTATCAACAACAATTATTGGATTTTTTGTTCAAACTGCAATTCAATATAATAACGGCACCGACATTTTCCACTTCTATTTCAATTCTTTATTGTATATTGAAATTGCACGGAACAATGGCACAGAAAAAAAAAAATCTAATAAAATCTATTTGCATTGCATGAATGATGAATTAAATATTATATTAGATTAAATGTAAAATACGAAATGTATTACATCACCAGGCATCTAGCTTAGTAGTCTAGACTAGATACAACGAACATGTTTTATTATTATTTATTATAATTTTAATCTATCCTATTCTTCACTATTACCACTATAAAATATTAGCTATTATAATTTGTAAGCCGTACGTGAATGTGAATGTGGAGAGTGTAAATGGAGACGCCTATTTTTATTATTATCTTTCATAAAATATTGTACATATATGCGGATCCAATATAATAGTCACCAGCGAGAATATGATGTCAAACAGACTAATTTCTATGTAAAATGTGTAGTAAATGCATTAAAGTGATCCTTGCACCGTACCCATTTGCTATGCATTTAAAATACTTGAGAGCATCTGAACATAATTTTCATTTGTGATGCATAAATTCTAACTGTTATGCATCGTTATAATGTTTAATTTGCAGTTGATAGTATCTAACTGATAGTGTATTTTATGAAAATATATGGATTTAATCAAGTGAATAAATGTATACGATGGAATAGAGGATTTATAACATGTGTAATATACAGAAATTTATTTTAGAGAAATTTTAATACACGTTTCGTAACACGTTTTCTGAGTAGATTTTTTTTTTTTTAAATAAAATTATAATTTAAATAATCAGAATTAATCTTTACCTATATATGGTCCCCACAGAGTATATTTATATCTAATGGTAAAAGGACCATCCATAAAGCTTTTATGCAGATTTCCATCTAATTTTTTTTTTAAATTTCTATGAAAGATATAACAAATTGTGATCTGACAATATCAGCGACATATAGTAGTGCTGATCGGGCCAGGTTGGCTACAGTCGTAGCTCGTATGTTATTAGTGCACTACGAAGCTATTTATTAGATTTAACATTCTCACTCAAAATGAGCAAAATCGCGTGAAATGTGTCTGGCATGATTTTTAAAATACGTTAAATTGTATAAAAATATCAATTTTCCACCCTAATTTAACAAAATACGTAATATTTTATTTAAATATTGCGTCAAAAAAAAAGCTATATCTCCGAAACAAAAACAAAGATATTTTTTTCATGGTGATATTCTTGGTCAGCGACCCCGAATATATTTAGAAACTATTCACCTCCTTTGAGGAAAAAAAAAGTGAAATTTTGTGGTACAGAATCTTTAAAAATAGGAATAATCTTAATAATAGTTTTGCGAAATTTTGTCAATAATATAAAGGTTTTTGATGCGAAATTTCATAGAAATTCGACGAGAATAAGTGAACTTTGACTATAACATATTTGTAAATTAAGTGATTATATTTTAACGTGACCATATGGTCAAACTCCGCTTATTTTATGTCAAATTTTATTATTTTGCTTATTTTTTGAACAAGAAAGAAAAAAAGAAATCGTCTAGGATATTTTCTTCTATTTTGTTATTGCTTCATTTTATCGATTTATTGATTAAATAAAGCATTATTTATCGTGATCTTTTTCCGTTCTTTTATTCAATTTTTTTCGTGTTTTTCCGAGCGCTATATCTCTGCAATCTGTGAACTGATCGAACATTCAATACAGTCACATAATCTTTGTCGCTCGCCGTTAGAATACATTTTAAAAATTTTGGGAGAGCTCCTTCATATCCTTTAAAATGAGTTTTTAATTGTTATACATCTTTTTCATTTATCTCGAAAACCAGACCTATGATTTTTTTTTAAATTTTTATATGTTATGAGTACAGCCAAGACTATAATAATACAACTTAGGTCTGGTATCTGGGTCAACATTGCGTCTGGATGCTTATATATAGAAACTATATATGTGCTACCACAATAGATTTATGTCAAAACAGTGTAAAATTGCACATCGGGTAAGTATATACAAATCAGGGCATAAAATAAGAAAAATTCATTACTGCAAATCCTGGAGAAGCCGAAGGCGATTTTTTTTTTTTGATTTACTAAGCCTAAATAATTTGCTTACAAATTGACCAGTAAATTATATAACATGTAGATATGTACTAATAATAGTTTCTATTTTGCTGTAAGTAAAAGGTCAATGGCAAGATTAATATTAATAATATAACTTCATATAATTTAAAAGTATCAATCGTATTAACATAAATAACATAATTTAATTTGTTATTGATAATCAAAATTTTAATTATTTTGAAGCTGTCAAATCATTTGGGTCCTCTTCCTCCATTTTGTAAGAGTTTGTTTAAGAGTTTTTCGCGTTTTTGTTTCCATAACTAGTTGCGTTGCTTTTATCGCTTGTGATTCAACAGTAAATTTCAGAATCGCGCGGCAACTAAATACACTGAAGGATGGAGACTGGAGATATAACCTACTTTGAACATCAACCAACTTTTCTTTGATATTTTAGCTTTATTTTATAGCTCATTAAATGAAGAATGAATTTCTTTATTCATTTAATGAAGTTTAAAGCTAGAATATTAATGAAAAACGTTAGAAAATCCAGTATTACTGCAAATATCCAAATCAGTACTGCGAAATCTCAATAATTACTGCAAAAAAAGACAATTACTATAGTTTATTTTATGCCCTGATACAAATAATATGTATAAATTCAAAAGCAGTAAGTACTAACGACTTTCGATGAAGAATACAGTTTTCCAAAAAGCTGAACAGTTTATTAGTATCGTTAAAAAATATTATACAATTATCAAAAATAATAAAAATAAAAACTTCATAACTAGAAAATAACTAAAATTCGCAAAACAAAAACTAAATCCATCAAAATCATAATTATGTAATATCAAAATCAGTCAACTCAGCCACAAAAAGTACGTATTATTTTTTTCATTGTATTCAACAATAGTGTGCCAAAAAGTGTGCGGAAAGTGCAACTTACCTACACATCTTCAAACCTAATTGCTTGCAAAAGAAATTAAATTCTCCCGGAAGGATGCCCTTTTCTTCAATAATAAAGTAGAGCAAAAGAACTTTTAAGAGTTGGTTTTTCGGTAGGTACTACTATACTATAGATTTACAGTAGGTAATAGGTAATATATAATCATTGGATGGTATAAAATAGATATTATATATCTCGTAGTTTAAAAGTAAAAGAAAAAACAGTGAAAATCTTCAATAACACACTTTATATGAATCTTGTCTATGTGCAGAGTTTATATCATATTATGTTATGAACAAGTGTGATTACACAGAGGTCTTTTACTCTTTTGTTTAAGTTTATCAAGCTGCACTAATAGCAAAGATTATTTGAGTTTTGTTTCAGCTACTATGGGTAAATATCATAGAATCGGTATTCGGTAAGTATAAAAATAAGATGATTTTTCCGTTTTCTTGTTTACTCTTTTTCTTTGCTTTTTTTTCTCATCTTTTCAAAAACTTTAGTTTTTGATTGTTGACTTAGTTTGTTTAATTATGTTGCTTTTGATATTGTACGAGTTTATGATATTTTTTTTTCCATTTTTTTTATTTCTCTTTGATCTTCACCTCTATTAATAGAAATAATAATTAATTATTTGTTGGTTGCTCATTATTATTATAGTCAGTTTAAATGCTTAAGTATATAATTTTATTTAGAAATAGTAGTCTAATAATATTCAATTAAAACTTTTGTGATTTTCTTAAGATTAATAAAACTTTTTAAGAGTAATAATATATTCAAATTAATTGAACTATTTTGGAAAATTGGTTAAAATCAGTCTAAACGAAACAATTAAAAGTAAAACTTGATTCTCTATCTGGTATATTGTTGTTAAATAATTGTCTATTTTCTTCAAAGCGATGTACATTAAAATGGTTTCTGTCTTAAAGCCACAAATCATTCGATTTAAGGAAGATACCCAATGAATTGGTACCACGACTTCATTTTTGTTAAGAATAGTACCATAAGACGCAGAATAAATAAACAAGCTGCTAATACTTTAGTTTTGTTAGAAAAAAAAGGGGGAAATTTGCCCGGATTTCCAAAAGTGCACGAACAAATATAAAAACATAAAAAAAAAATGTCAAACCAATACTTGAAAAGAAAAAAATATTCTGTGTCTTTTGATTTATTGACCATCAAAATCCTCCCACTGGATGAACACTTTTACGAACTCAAAATTCTGCGTCTGAGATCCAGAAAAAAAAAAAATCTCAAAAATGAAGTAAAATGTTATTTAGTTTGGTGCATATTCATTTATATGTACAAGTCGCATATACAGTACAATATAATATACAAAATTGCTACAATGTTATGTATAATATAAATTTGTATGCGAGTATTACTCCGACATAAATATTATATTAGTCCAATGATACTTTTATATCTTACTTCCAACGTCTTCGTAAAGGAAGCTATATGCGATGAATGTAAAATAAATAAAATTAGATGCATAAACCTTACCTATATAGTGGCGATCCTCTTGCAAATTGGCTTTGGTGAGATTATATTTAATTAATTCACTTTATAAAACTATTACTCTTCAGAATATCAGTCATCAGAAATATTTATCGATCTATTTATTTAATTTTTTTTTTTTTTGAAAAACTTTCGCTGTACAGATCGATACCTTGAACTATATTTCATAATATTTTTTTTTTCATCAATCAGTTAAAAACAAAACAAAATTTTCTAACAGAAAAGTTGTGTGCAGTGTAATTAACATTTACCACACTGCACATAATTTTTCCCTTTTCCATTTCATTTATTTTATTTACGCTTGAATTGTTACATTCGCGAACTGAAACTTCTTCTCTTTTTCTATTTTTTTTTCCTTTTTTTCTATTTTAATATCACATCATCACAGCACACATCATATTATATACAGATAATATTAAACTAGGTGGATATATGAACATTTCTATATATCAGGCTAGATATCATAAAGTTGTTGCCTGCGAATTGAAAAGAAAACGACGATGAGAACAAATCTACGGAAGTCTAAGTCAGTGACTTATCCTTACTTATGTTTCCTTTTCGTTATATAAATCCACAGAAGTCTTTTTAAACGTATATATAGGAATAGGATGTACGCGCATACAGACTCTAAAGAAAAGACGACAACAACAACATGAGAAATATAAATGGGAAATTTTTATATATCAATGTCTGAATGATTTTTATTTATGTTTTATCTGCAGTTTTTTTTTTCATGTTATTTTTTCTGCTCGTATTTTTTTCTTTTCGAAAGTTAAATAATGTAATATGACTAGACTACATTTTTGGTTTTATGTGATTTTCTATAGAACCTACCTATTTTATTTGGTAGAATATATTTTATAGTACACAAATATATATAAAAAAAAAAATGATCATTTGTTGCTCACTCGTTAAAGAATTTAATAGAATATTGTCTTTGATTTTTCCAATATGATAAATAAATTTATTTAAATATAAACAGCCTGAATGCTGCTATGAAGGTAACTCTGACTATATAAATGTTTATGTATGCACAATTGTTGTTGAATTGTTTGTATAATAAAAAGATTTTCTTTTTGGATTGTTTCCATGTATCATGTTAAATTTCAGTAATAAACTTTGTAAATTAATATTAAGTTTTGGGTAACTATTACAACAACTAATCTACACTTATAACCCATTTAATTAATTTAACAATATTATATATAATATTAAATTCTGATTCAGTAAAACACATTCTGCATAAACCATAAAGTAACATGGATCCTATCCTATCCTATCCTATATAATGTGAACAGAGTTAATGTTACAAATAATGCTACCCCTCTATATATGTTTGTTGTGAATATAGAAAATATATATACGAGTAGACTTAAAATTAGTGCTATTGGTGCCTGGCTTTGGCTTGTGTGTGTATAGTCTCTAAAATGAATGAATGTAAATATTATGCCAGATTAGTTGTGTAATATCTATGTTTGGGGAATAAAGCAGTTGCATATAATAGCATTGCTTGCTATACAACATAATGGTGATGGAAGGTAAAAGAGTAAGACCAGTAGACAGTAGGTGTTTTGTATATATAACCGAAAACAAAACGTTTATTAACTATTTTTTTTCTCCTTTTTACCTACATTACATATTATAAGATCGAATACATGTATTTGTATATATAAACATTGTCTTTGCGAAGGTTTGCGGTACACCTGATATTTTTCATTATATTTTTCTTTCTTATGTTTTATGACCAAATACGACAAACTAGGAAAGTTAATTAAATAAATTTCACTTTAGCAGGTGTTTATTAATGGTTTATAATTAAAAAGAAATGTAATTTACGATCAGTAAATTTTATGTTCAGTACAAATAAAGCAAGAAATTTTTAACCAATGCATCGGATTTATAACCGTGAAAATATATAGTCTATGCACAGAATTATCATTAAATTAATAAAATAATCAGGTATATTTATTCATATTATCCGTTAATTTTAAAATTTAATTCCCTATGCATAAGTCAGTAGACATTATTTAGTTCTTATTAAATAAAAACTATTATTTTACCGGTACTATCTCGATTTTTAAAGTATTTTTAAGCTTTAAGCTAAAGAAAAATTAAAATATAAAACTTCGCATCGTATACTCTTCGATCAATCCCTTAGAATTGATACATATTTTCAATGTTACCGTTACTCTATTAATTCGTAGACAATAAATTATGAAGGGCTGTAGACATACGTGCACACGGGGGGAAAAGGGGATGTTACCCCCCCTGAGATTTGAAATATATATTACCCTATGTCGAATGCCGAAAATAGTATCTTTTTTAAGTTTTGAACAGAAAATAGTGTGTTTTTTAAGTTTCAGAGCATTACCCTACCTCGATTTTGAAGAAAATAGTATCTTTTTTAGGTGTGAAAAAATTACTTTACTTCGATATCAAAATTACCCTATCTCGACTTGCATACAGTGCGGTTTTTATCGCGGTATTTGAAGACTGAAGATCGTTTTTTTTTTTTGGTTCTCTTTTCTGTTCTCTTTTTTAACTCTTTTTTCCCGGGTTCTAGTCAATATTTAAATAAAAACTATATTTTATATTTTACTCCAACGTTTCGAAGTTTGGTTTACTTCTTCATCAGGGAAAAAATTACTATCATTAGTTATTATATCGTCAATTCGATAACTAATGATAGTAATTTTATCCCTGATTAAGAAGTAAACCAAACTTCGAAACGTTGGAGTAAAATATAAAATATAGTTTTTATTGAAATATTGAGGCAGTTTTGCAATCGTCAATGGGAAAAAAATTACCCTATCTTAATTTTTCAAATCTACACCCCTCCTTGAAATCTATGGCTGTAGAGTGTACGATATTGTAGATTAGATTTTTTTTATTTCAATAACCAAAAAATCTCATCATGCACGAATCGTGATATTTTTGAAATATCATGTATGAAAATTGGAGCCTACACTTCTACAGCGTGCTGTACACATCAAAAATAACATGTTGCGCTACAATTAATGTTAGAGCTAACAATATGTACAATATACACGTAAAACCTCTAACACTCTACAGTGAATGAAAATGAATAACCCTCTATAGTTTGGTAGGAATTGTTTGCTTTTATCCGATTTTCTGAACAATTTTATATGAATATATTTTCGGTTCTAAAATAAAATTTTCCTCATTTTTATACTTTTCACTAAAATATGTTAAATGTAAAATAAAAAAAAATCTATGCTGAAAATTCCGCACATAACAACAATATTTTTAACATGGAAAAATATTTAAAATATCAACCACATATTAGATTTTCATATATTTTCAAATTAATATATGAAAAACATAACGAAAAATAAAATGTATAAAATATTTATTCATTTTTCTTGTTATGCATTCCACAAATACTTGAATCTGCCTCTAAAACCACATAAATAGACAATATGTTTTCCCTTATATCCAAGGCTGGGAATGTTACCGTTTTTTTTTTAGCTAACGCTAAAAATTATTTAAAATGAGCGATTAGCGTGCTATTGCTAACGCTATTAGCGCGCTAAAAATTTCGTTAAAAATATCAAGCTATTCGTAACCATGACAAAAATACATTTTTTTTAAAATTATAGCGTATAACATTTAACTTTTATTAAAGTAATATTAATTATATTGTAATTATAATATAAGCTTTTTAATTACTTAATATTTCAATGATCGGTAAAGGTCAAAGGAATTAAATTGCATGTAATCAACGCAAAGTCGATAAACTTTTTGATTACGTTAATTTTCGCTATATGTATAAATGAACAAAATGAATATGACCCCTTTTATTATGATCCACACTTCTAGTTTCATCCTGCAATCAAAGCAGTTATTAACATTAGATAGGTATTTTGTTTATACATATTTATTTGCCTATTACATACATTAGCCATGAATGCATTATAATAATCTACCTACCACACCAACAGACACAATGCTACTCCATATCTATATAGTATATAGAAATATGTACGATGTAATATGTAATGAGTGATGTGATACACACCAAGTTATGAATAATAATTAATGATTTACGTATTTCAAAATCATGTTTATAATAAATTCAAATAGGGTTTTTGATTATTTACACATGACTTATTGCTCATCAACGTTATTTTATATTAAAAGTTGTTTATAGTACATTGTCGATATATTGTTAATGTTTGGTTTAATTTTGAATTTGATATTTTAGTGATGAACATGATACTTTGTTTTACCGCCTTTATGCAGGTGTACACCTAGATGGTTAGTTAAAAATTTAGTACTTTTTTTTTTGGCAAGTGTACGATTATTAATAAGTTGTTCATTGTTGAAAATGTTGAAAATAATAAAAGTCTTTTTAGTGTTAATTCTACCCAGTAAATAGATAAACTTTTCGAATAATATTGTAAAATATTTTTTTAAAGGAGTAATTTCTTGCAGGGCTTGGAAACCGAAAAAATAAAGGTTCCGAAAATAAAGGTTCCTTATTTCGGTTCTTTGGCGATGTAATTCAATCTAAATGCATTGTATGCTTGGTTTCTTGGATTCTAAAATATTGTTCTAATCTCTCTTAATAGACAATAATGATACTGAAGTGATCGCACTTCATAGAATCAGTGAAAAATTAAGAACCTCTATTTTTAAAATAAAGTATTTCCAAGCCCTCCTCTCTTGCAAAATTTTACCATAAATTTCATTTTATTTACAATTTCGAAATTGCAAAAAAAAATAATCTACTATACTTACATGCACATTTTTCGTACATAATTTCCGAAATGAAAAAAATGTACTAAATTCATATTTTATTTCGATGACAAAAACTTTTTTTTAATCGGTTCGTATTTTATTTAATTACCTTAAATGCAAAAGTAATTAACCCCACCTTTCACATTTTATTTTTTTAATAAACGTTGCCGCACTATGGCTGTCGGTAAACTTTTTGAATGTTTATTTAAATGACAGGCGTGTTAAAATGATTAAAATTTTCTATAAATAAATATATATATAGATATTGAATTAGATGTATAAGTGTTTATATATACCAGTAGGGTGGAACAATTTTCATTATCTTTAATGATTATTTAATTTAAGTCCGGTTGTTGTGTATATCTTGACAATTGCAAGAAAAAGACTTACATTTCCCAAAACATTTTTTTTTTAAACAATGGTTGCAGGTTAAAACAAATTGTATTTCAAGACTTTCAATAACCACAAAACTGAATTTTTGATTTGAATGAGTGGTAATAGAGCTATAATAATAATAATTTAGAAACCTTTTCAAATATTTTAATTTAAATTGTTCGAACAAATTTTAAGCCCAGGACTAAAGCATTACCGAAATTGTAGCTCCGCCAACAAACTTTAGTTTTCTTCTTTTTTTTTTTTTTTTTTAAAAATTACAATTTAGAAAAACCGAACTTTAATTATTTACCAATTTTTTTATAAATATGCTAAAGTGAACCACCTTAATAAAGACAGCGATTTTGCATATAGAAATTTTCTATTAAATACAATTCACGCATATTCAATTTTAATAGTAAAGGTACGATAGCATGGGACATATTGTTTATGTTAGATGCAAAAACCGAGCTAAACACAAATCAATAATTCGTGTGTGTTTTCTTTAATACAAATTACAAATAAAAATATTATTTGGTTTGATAATTTGGTTGAAATTTTAGCACTACATTTTTTTATAGGGGTACTGGAGAGGCTCATAAAATGTATGATAAAAGGTTACGCTTTAAAATTTGAGATGGGTCGTTCATAGATGATTTTTCTGTACCATTTTCCGTTTAGGAGTTATTGGTATGAACAACTTTACTGAACTTTACTAATAAGCAATAAACGAAAGCGCCTATTGTATCATTTTACTTATTTTTTTTTTTGGGAACTATTTATTCTACCAGTAAGAAAAACCTTTTGTTCGGTAGAAAACCATCCAAATGTTCAGTAAATTGTCCCAATGTTCGTTAGAAAAAGATACATTTTGTTGAAAAACTTTTTTCCTCCGATAGAGCCCTATTGGAGATAAGTAGGGGTCTCTTCGTTATATTACTTATCATTCTCTCTTTGTGAAAGCATCTCAATCCACTGCATATTTGGACAATTTACCGAACATTGGGATATTTACCAAACATTTAAATACGTGCCTTTCTTTTTAAATTGGTTTGACAAATTTTGTTTTTTTGACAACTTTTTTTTCTAGATCTCAGGATTGGCCGGGCGAATTTTGATGGTCGATATACCAAAAGACGCAGAATTTTTTTTTTGACAAAAGTATAAACACTGACGTTTTTTATGATTTCTTTTTTTTGTCTTGGGGTCCAAGTTTGTTTTTGATTTTTGGTTTTTCGGGGGTGGTACTTCCCCTTTTTTCTCAGCAATGCTGCCCCCTTTATTTCTTCCAAAAATAAAGTCGTGTACCAAACCACTGGCAGCTTGTTTTTTCTTTCATTTTTTAATATTGATGAATAAATTGTGAACTATAATTCTTCGTTTTACTGTATATACCTTTCTATCTTATTTAATTGTGGTGTGCTGTAAACAATATCGCTTTCTGTACCTTATTTATAATGACTTTGATTTTAATTAAAATAAATAATGTGACGAAATCAATGACATCGCAACTTCATTATATTATAATGTATACTTTATTTTCATCGCGTTCCAGTACACACACTTTTTGCTCTTTTTTCAAGAGGCAGGTAATCAATTATAGAAAAATTGAAGAAATTTAATTTAATTTAATTTAAAAACAGGAAAAAAATTAATAAGAAGAAGAAGTTTGTATTGATCATTGCTTTTTAAAACAAAATATTGAAAAAAATAAAAATAAAATGATAGTAAACTTGATAGAAATATTTAATTATTTAATTTCCTAAAATATTGAATAAAAAAGGAATTTTAGAAAATTTTATTTAATTTACTTTTGTTTTCTAATACTTTTTATTCTACTAAGATATAAGGAATAACAATAAATAATTTTCATTTAAAAATTTCCAGCCGAATGTATTTAAAGAAAAAACTGGATGGGTCTTGTTTGTGAATATAAGCTCAATATAACTTTCGTTTTTTTTTTTTCATTTTCTCAATTTTTAACAACATTCAACATTGTATGATTTCGACGGGAAGTACATGACAAAATGAAACGCACATTTTTATTTGTTGACCATATTCGGTTTTATAAAGCAGGATATTTTTGGATCGTTTGCGATTTTTCTGTAATTGCTTTGCGATTAAAATTTATAATATACATTTATAGTATGGACATAAGCTTATGCACTTAATTTCACTTCAATTTTTTATAAACTACTTAATAATTATTTTGACACTCGCATTTACACTAGAAAAAAATTTAAGAAAGATATTTAAGGATGTGTAAATTCCTTTCCGAAGTATTTCAGCAGAGCTTTTAATTTACATAATATAAAATATAAATTTTATAAATTGCATATTTTGTCATCCATTTATTTTACAAATTCTATAATGCATAATGCATATAGTATATTCGCTGTTCTACAAATTTCTAAATGATGGTTTTATAAGAATTGTATTACATCGGAAATGGTATCTTCGGTTTTATGTTTGTCTGGTGGAAAAACAAATAGAGAATTGATTGGATCACCTCCGTTTGACAATTTAGTTGAAAGGAAATTATATACAAGTAAATGAAATAGTTTATTCTCCGTAAACTGTAAAATAAGTTTATTTAAGTGGACTCTTTTCGATTTCTTTTCTGTTGCATGTGAAAAGTTTTTAAAATTTCTTGAAAAATTGTTGAAGAACATTCAATTCGTTTTTAATAAACTTTGTATAAGTTATTTTCGAGAGTTTTTTTATTAAATCGCTCAAGTATCGATTGTTAATAATAATTATATTGTTTATTAATTAATATAATTTAAAGTTTTAATTATATTAGGAAATTTATGGGTTTTTAGTTTTAATTTTAAAAGATCTCACTAATGTTAGAGCCATATTAACACTAGATGAATCAGAGCTCATTTTAACAGGTACCTATACCAAAAATGGTACTTCTAAAACTCAAATGGGCACGTACTTCTAAAACAAAAAGCTGGTACTATTTTTTCAATTGCATTACATATAAATATATTACATCATTATTTATAAGACCCTTATCCCAGCTATGAAATTATCCTGAGAATTAGGGTTCTAAGTTTGTAATATTACAAGCATAATATTACAAATGTGACGTACTATAAGTTTAAGTGTAATATTACAACATAATAGATTTAATGTGATTTTAGAACCCTACTGTGAATATATTACGATAGTTATAGAGCGAATTGCAATTAATTGTAAACGGTTGACCGTTCAGAAAAAAATGCTTAGGAGCGCCAATCCCACTTATTTTTGGAGATGCCATTTTCCCCTGTACATCTTGTACCCCCTTAAAACCACTCCTTGAAAAGTTTTAGTGCAAAAAAATAATAATGAAAAATAATTGCTTCTATGGGTACGAAAGCTTCTGCGAAAGGTTTTTGTATTTCTCACTAACAATACTAACATGCGACATTTTGAATGTATCTAATATAATTAATTAGTCGTGTTAAAAAAAATAAAATTTTGATATTTTTGAACATAATCTCTGAATGGAAAATAATCCGACAATCAGGCAACAACGCAATAAAATAGAGTTTTTATTTTTTTTTTTGTGTTCTATGCGTAAAAAATGATGTATATTAACAATATTTTGCGGAATAGGCTAAAAATCAAAATTTTATTTATAGCATCTACGAGCCTCTACTTAAAATATGATATAGAAAAGTATTTATGATTTTCAGCAATTTCTGAGAAAAATCGGAATCCGTCACTTCCGGTCATTTATTTTGAAAATGCAAAAAATTAAAAATTCTAATTCCAGCATCCACGAGATAAAAGTTCAATCTTCAATTATAATATAAAATATTATCATAATTTTCAGCCATTTTCGAGTAAAATCGGGGCGCGCAACAGGGTTAATTATTGATAATTATTGTCATAAATACTCACGATAACCAAAATTGGATTAGCGGATCGCAGATTAAAATTAAATCAATTTTAGCCCATATTACTGAAATTGCAAAACTTTTACACGATTATGTAAACATGAATAGAGTGAGTGCAAGATGGGAACCCAGAATGTTATCAGCAATTCAAAAACATGTTCGTGTTCAATTCACAGCAAAACAAATGAGACTATTAGAATCAAAAGACGTTTATTCCATTTGCGTTGGCAGGCGATATGGTACAAAATCGCTTGTCAGTGCAAATGGAATAAACGTCTTTTGATTCTAATAGTCTTAAATTTAATAAATCGAATATTTACTGGGAACGAAACTTTTGAGTTCACCATTAGGATCCGAAATCAAAAAACGTTTAAGGAAAGAAATTTGGTGACGATGAAGTGGGAGAAGCCAAAATTTCAGAGGATTTTGCAGAGCAAAATAAGGAATTCTTTTTTAATGGTTTAAATGTTTTAATAAAACGGACATATGAAAAGTGTGTTAGTATTAAAATAGACTATATTAAAAAATATCCATAAATTTAATACACAAAATCATTTGATCAGTAAAATTGTCAATTAGTTTTGAAGAATACGTATATATGCGTTTTCGATTGCACATAACCAATGCAGATAGTTAACTATTTTGGTTAACATTTTGCAGATTTTGTTATCG
>JAABKK020026399.1:0-16803 GCA_011634745.2 Catotricha subobsoleta | reverse complement strand
TTGTTTGTAATGCTTTCATTAAATAAGAGCAATCTTAGAACTTTTTGTTGAAATTAAATAAAAAAAACAAATAAAACAAAAAAAACGTTTTTTATTGTGTTTAAAACAAAAAAAACATGTTTTTTTCCAACTCTGTTAAATTCTAACTTTAAAATTTTAAAATTTTGTAATGATAAGAAATAGTAATATAGTTTATATATTAAATTAAAATATATATTTTTTGTACTTTATAGATAAATACCATCTCTAAAATTGTACAGGTTATTGATTAGTACTGTTGTTTATCTATCTCTGTATGTACGTAAAAGTATAAACTTTTCTAAACAAAGTAACCCAATGCCATCCCGATACACGACTTCATTTTTGTAAGAAATTCAAAAAAAAACACGTGGTCGAAAAAAAGGGACAATACCGCCGACAAAAAAAAGCGGGCAAATTTTCCCTAATTTCCAAGTGGTAAAAAAAAAAATGTCAAACCAATACTAGACTTTTTTCAAAATTCGGCCCGAATTTTTCAAAAATGAAGTAAAAAATTTGCTAAACCAATATTTGAAATATAGTTTAAAAAAAATTACGTCGGCTATTAAGTATTATTTTTTTCTTCTTACTATTACAGCAATTTCGTCGTTTATGAAATAAAAAAGTTCAGCACTGAACTTAATTCTAAATGACAATTTCTGGTCCTGAATGTAATTTTCAGTACGGCACTAGTACAACTTTTTGAAATTGATTTTTTCTCCGTGTAAGAATTTTTGTACTAACAGTTTTTTAATGGAAAACATATTTGGAAACACCATGAGTTTTATTGCATGCGATATTTTGAAAAGTTCATATACGAGTATGTATTAAATAGATAAATTTTTAAATTTTGCGTACGATAAAACCCGAGAATTAATATACCTCTGCAATGGCTGGTATTGTAAGGAAGTTTTATTTGTACATAACATTTTTATTAAATGGGTTATATATATTTAAAGTTTATTTAGATTATAACAAGAAATTATTTTTATTTAAATTGAAACCTTATAGTCGGATCTTTATTCAAGAGCTTTGCAATTAATTAAATAGAAAAATATAATATTTTTTTTAAAAACGAAGCTTTTATAAATATTTTCATCAATAATCTAAATGCATTGTATTTTGTCACAAAAATGACAGCAAAATACTAAGTTTCTACTTTAAAGTAGTTAATAATTTCATAGATTTTATTTTTAAAATAAAAGTCAGTTAGCGTTATATCATTTTTAGATTCACTTTAATTAGTTTATTAATTAATGTATTTTAAAATATAATCTTCATTATTTTCAAATTATATTCAAAAAATATATTGTTTGTATATTATTTTTAACATTTTTTGTTAAATATTTTATGTTTTAAATCATCCAAACTTATTAATCTATCATTTAATTCATACCTACAATAAAATGTAACGTAAAATGTCACTATCTAATTGAATCAGTTTTCTAATTTCTTATTTTCATATGTAAATATATTTCGACTGATTGTATCTTAATTTCACATAATTTAATTTTAAAATACCTGAGAAGGGACAATTCGGTCCAATCCTGAATTTATGTGGCTCGCGCCAGATCAACCCAGGATTAGGTGGTTTCTGTTAATAGAAACGATTGAAGTGAGTAAGTATTAGCTAGAGATGCTTATTGATAGACAACATTAATGGATAATTGAACGATATAGGAGGTTTCTCACGTCTCCTTGTAGAAGCTAACTATTAAATACACTAATTAATTAATTAATTGTTAATGAATTATGGCATTTTATGAAATGAATTGGATTATGATATAAACTAATTATTCTACGAACATGAATGAATTATGATAATTATTGTGAAATGAATAAAAAAAAAAGCTAAATAGAGTAGTTTCGTTCGATTATGTCTTTTAATTTATTGGTCAATAAACCAAAAAAATAAAATAATAATATTGAATTTTGTTTTATAATTTTATAAATGTTTAGTTTTCGTTCAGAACTCACACCAGAATTAAATAAATTATTAACAGTTTGAAAATAAAATTGCATAAATATATTATTTAATTTACATAAAGCTTAATATTAAATTACAGACCGTAATGTCTATACTTAGAATTCAAATGTTTGAAACGAAAGCAAAAAATCAATTTAGATCGGTCTATTGACCAATAATTAAACATACAGTGTAGTATTTTAAGCTCAATCGAATATTCAAAATAAATGAACCTATAATTTCAGAACAGTGAATAAATTATAAAATAACGCGTATTCATATTAATTCAAATACTTCCCTCTAATAAATATGTGATACATAATTTTCAAGGAACACGCAAAATCGTATGTACATATAAAATATTTGAGTCATAGCATATCACTCGAAAGTAATGTAAGTGACAGATAAGTACTTAAATTTCCACTTATATCAGCAATGAACTAAAATTATTTCATAATTTATTAATGGCTTGCCCCTATGAAATGCGATCAATCAGTGTATTGGATGGAAACAGAAAAAAATAAAATTAAATTTGTGTTATTATCAATACCAATATACTCAAAATGAAAAAAAATAAATAATATCCAGCCCCTGGTTTTATTTATCGCTTGATAGTATTTGTAACTATGTGCTTATTACTCCTCGTCTGCATTCACGTTCACGTACATAGTTTTGTTGATTTTATTTCCTTTTATTATGGAGTGAGGGAAAATGTTATAACAATCGCTGTTATACAATAGTATTTTAATAATACATATTTTTATTATATGTAAATTGCATTTCTGTTAAGGGAACTGTCCAACAAATATTTGAAATAATAAATATAAATTATAAAACGTTCGTATTGTGTACAAGACAACTACCAGCATAAAGTATGCGTAGAACATTCTCTTAAAGCAAATAATTTATGGATTTATTTTAATTTTTTTCCATTTAAATTATCCAAAAAAAAAGTCATTATATAAGGCTGCAACCTTATGGCACAGGTGAATATTTGTAATTTATATATTGTTATATAGACTTATTTACCTCTTTGTATTTGATAGAAAAATAATAATAACAAACAACGTCGTAACACAACACCGCACACTGTGTTATTTTACCAGCGATGAAATAAGTGCATGGGAAGGTAATACAATGTTAGATAGTTTAGATAGTTAAGTATAAATGTTTTTTTTCTGCGTTATCCACGGTATTAATTAAGTAAATGGATTATTTTGATTCAGCACATTTTCCTATAGATTGTTTCTATTATGTCTCTTATTGGGCAGTGCGATTAGTAAGAAAATTTACTTTAAAAGTCTGAAACAATGATTTAATGTTTGAGAAAAGTAGTACATATTTCCAAGACATATTTGAATTAATAACAAAAGCGGTGTTTCATAAACAACCAATATCCTCAATCGACACTAACAGAATCGGAAATAGCCAAAAACTATGAATAATACGAAACTATAAATAAAGAACTTTTTTTACATCTTTTATGGGTTCTCTCAAATTAAATTTTAAATTTTGATGGGAACTGAACATGAGGTAATTTGTCCAGCGAAATGTTTCTGAAGTTTATTAATTTTAAGCGAATCGTTTATAACAACTCTACGATATTTTAAACGACTGCGAGATATTCATATGAATTCGCCAAAAAAAACAAATATTTTTATTTTAATCCAAAGATAGCAAGCCATAATTCACAAAAAAAAAATTCATAAGAACTATCAATATTTATACCATTTAGATTTTCATACAAAATCAACAGCAAAAACACTACAAATAAAAAGTAAAAGAAAGAAGAAATGTTAAACCGTACATTGTAAATTCCCCACGGCCGCTATAGTAACACTTTAAAAATTGTTTATTAATGTATAATAAGCCAAGTACATGAACTTATTGCGAGTATTGTTCGTTTCAGTTTTGAATTTATCGTAGCCATAATAACAAGCACAGTGAACACAGCTGAGGTTAACGGCGGGTTTCGCGGATGTGTCGGTCACGGTTTTACTCATATTTTACACTGTCTTGACTCTTGAATTATATTTGAAATTAAAAAAAATATATATATATATATATATATTTAAAAAAAAAGAAAAAAAAGTATGTTGTACGGTTTTTAGTTGACTGCCCTTCTTAAATACCTAAACAACCAAAAGCAGAGTAAATATTTTTTTTCTATTATTTATCTCGAAATAATAACTTATTTACTTAAACAATATTGCTCACTAAAAAAAAAAAATAAAAAAATTAAATTAAATTATTAAAATTTCGGAAGTTATTAAATTCCATTGTTTTATGAAATAATATAAAAAATAACATCAAGGTTTGATAAATAACATAATATAACCAATGCTAATTAAGGATAAGGCGATGAAATCTACAATTGAGCATAGATCTCGATTAGTTGTGATTCAATGATGAGTGTAGTGTGTGCATAGACAAATTGAAAACCTATTTATTGGGTGCTAATTTCATGTTTAATTATTATTATTATTATTTTTTGTTTTCACAATAATTGTAGTCAAAGAATCGCATGTTAACAATGTAGTTCAGATCTACCGGTTTATTTTATATATACCTATATAAATTTGCGATACGACACACTCGTGCAATTGTGATATACTTACTTCTATAAATATATATATTAATTTTGTTCATTCTTCAAATAAATAAAATAATAATATTTTTTATTCAAAAAGTGCGATGAAATATGGATCATATTTTTTAAATTGAACCTGTTCTTGTTGAATAACAAAACTCTATAAACCTACTTCCCCATAAAAAAAAAAAACTTGTTTATTTTGAAATATTAGATGCGCAAAGAACAAAAAAAAATTTATATATATAAAAACTGTTAAAATTATTCGCGGTTTTTTCTTATTCATTGTAAATTGTAATACATTTATTGTGATCAAGCACGTAATTTGATGACAAAAATCGATTTACCAATCAATGAGAGAAAAAACCAACTGATATTCTTCTGTTTTTATGAGTTTGAAGAATACCGATGGTTTTTTGTCTTAAAGTTTTAAAAAGTGAGATCGTTTCGGTTGGCATCATTCGAATCAATTAATTATTACAAGTATTTCTAATAAAGAAAATAAAACAGAAACAGAAACGATTGTTTATTTACAGTAGTTAGATAGGGACATATTTTGATATTCAAAATCGACGTTTGGCCGTTGAAAATCGATCAAATAGTTTTTGTTTTGGAATTTTCTCTTCTTTTAACTTCCTCTCGCAATAGTTTCATTGTGCATGTTAAATGCCAGTGTTATTATTTATTTTTAAATGCGTTTCATTAATTTTTTTCTATATTACCACATAATTGATGTAATTGTTTGGAAAAATTCAATATAATCTGTTTGCAAAACTCAAAACAAAAATAAGGAAAAATAAATGTAAAATTTAGTATAAAATTGTTTAGACCTTATTCAGTACAGCGAATTTGTTTTGATCCATTTTTTCTTTAATAAATTAGTTTAACTAAAAAAAAACTACATACATTTGAAGAACATTTATTTAATTATTTTTTGATCGCATTATAGATGGTTTTATTGAACTTTGATAGTCCTGTCGAAATTCAATCAAAATAGCCAATACTATATTATAAGACCTAATAGATCATTCTCTTCTTTAAAAAAAAAAAAAAATAGCATCACTAGCTTTAACTATGGTTTTTTTTTAACCATATTGGTTTTAAGGTTATAAGGTTTAATCGCTATTGAAAAAATACGGAATTCACAAATTTAGTAATTGATTGAGAATTATTTACCTCCTGAAATAAATATATGAAATTAAAAGGAAAAATGGGATGTTAATCTTCAATTTCATTCTTAATAAACGAATTAATAAGATCTTAATTAATTTAAACTGGCAATTAATTGTTCTCATGTATTATTGACAAATTACGCAATACTATTCCGTATGTCACTGCGTATCTCATTCAAGGATAAAAAGTGCTTATTCTCACATAAACCGTTTGGAAAATTAACAGATTCCAAATAGCAATTATAATAGCGGTATGTAAGTAACTGCAAGTAACTACCTCAAATTAAAGTTTTGAGTTTAACAAACAACAAAACATAATTTAGTAAAATAAAAACTTTAAACGGAAAAATTTGAAAAATAAATGAAATTATGGTTTTTGCCAACAAATATCACGAATACTTTCAACACAATTTGTATATACATACGAGTCAACAAACATGTTGAAAAACAGTTTCCAACAGATCATTATAACGATTTATCTTTTTCTCAATTCTTCCCATTTATTAATCTTATTTTTTCTAAAAAAAAAATTTCTTCTTTCTGTTTTTTTGTCAACGAAAACTAAATTAATCATTTTTCTAAATTATTTCTTTACTTGCGAATTCAATTTACGCATTGCAAAAAGAATAATTGTTATGTACGTCGACTAACATAAAATTTCTTGAAGCGTATATCGCGGTATATTAACCTTTACCTTTACCAACCACTAAAACATGTATTTAAAGTAATCAAGTTGCAAAGTCATATATAGAATTTCTAGTTGTTTTTTTTTTCTGTTTCGTTTTGTATTGTGTCTTGTCGTTTAAAATCAGAATCTATCTCAATGTTATATCAAACATAAGTATATTTCTTTAAAATAGAAATAAATATTTGTGTGAGTTATATGGCGCAAAAAAATAAATAAATTGTATAAAGAATATAATCGCGTACACACAAAACTTCTACCTTCAGAGTAATTAGAGTAAATTAAATTCACTTCAAGTGTGACGATCTTGTCGTTTTTTCGTTTTTATATTTCTAATTTTTTTTTTTCTTTATTTCTTTTGCTGTATATTTTATTTATTTTATTATAAATATAATATGGTGAATATAGGCTGTTTTTTTTTTATTAAAACACTTGTAATATGGCTCATGGCTATGCTTGATACATTTATAATAATAATGTAAATTTCACATTAATTAGTAAATCACTATATTTAATATGTTGCAGCTTATCATTTATTATTATCCATAATTACAGTAGTTACAAGATTTGTTTGTTTTTCACTCATTATTTACATCTCGTTAAAGAAAAAAAAATTAGTAGACCGAAATTAAATAAAATTATGCACTTTTTGGATAACGAGTGCAATTTAGTTGTTGAGAAAAAAAATAATATTTTTCAGTATTTACTTAGACCATTATTTTTACTTTTAGTAAAAAAAAAATCGGTCGTTGTGCTGTATGTCGTGATCGAATATTTTTCATACTTTTTTCTTTTGACGGAATTACGTTGAAAAGAAAAATGATCAATTTAGGAAAGTAAACAAATTTAAGTGGAAACTGGAATTGTTGATTGAAATCTATAATTTAAATTTTATCCAAAATTTGTTTGTACCTACACATTTTTTTTCTGTTTTTTTATTTTTTTTTTTGATTAACTAAATTTCATATAATTTTTGGGTCAATAACAATTATTGATTTACGACATAAATTTTAAATTATATCCTCATTCTCTTTACTTTCACATTCAAGTGATTTCCTATACAAAAATTATCGCCGAATTTTATTTTAACACCACGATTTTCAATGAACTTTTTCGAAATGTTTATTCTCTGAAATACCAATATCTATCCACGTGCAGACACTAAATCTGAAATTAGAATTCATGACAATGCAAATTTGTGTTTAACCAAAAAAAAAAAAAAAAATAGCAAATTTCTTCGTCATTACAGATTAATTATTTTTTTTTTAAATTTTATTTTATATATTTTGTTGACCACATTTCCAATTAGTTTCGCTCAGGATTAATTTAATGATTTATTGAACAAATGCTTCTTAAAGATTAAAACTCTGTTGTGCGAGTCTGATGTTTATTTTAATTTCAATTTATTTAAAACGTATTTGTAAAAATGCCTATGAAATTGTTTGGTGGACTTTTCATTTATTTATTATTTTGCTAAATATGTCGCTATTATTTAAAAATGATTAAAAGAAAGTTAGATTTAATAAATAATTCATTGTCTTTTAATTTGATAAAACAACATCCATAAAATAATAAACATTGTTATAATTATTATTAATTGTTAATTACAACGAAAAATCTTTGTATTCATTTAGATCATAAATGCGCATGCATGTTCTCAATTTATATTATCATATATAACATATATTTCATATTATTAACACTTACAAATCATAGATATTTAACTGTGTTCAATGCGTGCATCATGATGAACACCAAACAATTCAAGTATTATGAAAATATTCTTAGCATTTATGTCAAGTGACAAACCGCAGTTAATAACATTTAACATAACATACAATTCATGTAAAAGAAATTATAACGAAGATAAGTTTACAAGTTATAATTTTCACTTTCAACATAACATGCGTTGAGTATTTAAAATAATTTTATTAAAATTGTGTTGCGATGTAGAGTAAAATTTATGCATATCCCTTCATACAATATGTTGTCTCGAAATTGAATGCGGAAAAACATATATAATGCTATTATCTATTAAATTGTATCCTTCAATGTCATTTGATGCCCTGTACTGTAAAACGAAAATTATTAATTTCAATTATTCGAGAAGGAAATAGGAAAAACTACTGGAGTATCTTCTTTCTAGGAATTGTAACTGGGAAATGTTAAAGATTATTTATGCAGAAGAAACTCAGACAACTGAATAAAAGAGAAAAACAAAACAGAAAATAAGCAATTGCAATGCAAATCTTTCTCTGCTTCTGCTTTTTTTTCTTGCTATTCGTTGACCCGTCTTTAACAGTTTTATGTTAACGCTATTTTTGGATAGATATAATTTATTATATAATAGACCAAATTAATTTAATTTAATTAAATTATATTTTAGAAGTAATTTTTTTTTTACACCATAACCATTTCAACATATACTAACGATAACAAACCGCACAACTTCAATAATAACAAACAGAAAATCAACAACTTATACTTAATGACATGCGGATATAATACAAAAAAAAATTTGCAGTGTTGTAAAATTCATTAAGTAACCTCTACCAAACTAACTACCTAACTTTTAAACTTATTATAAAATACATATAACAAACCAACAGAATTTGCGAGCTCTTGTGCAATCATTTATAATTATATTTATATTTATATATATATATATATATATACGAGTATATTTTATAATAACGATATTTTTGCGAGTAAGAAATAAAATTTTCATTTTTCCGTATTTATAGTTAATGTAAAAAAAAAAAGTAAAAATTTCTTCTTACGTTCGTCGAACGAAAAATTAAACAATTTTAACATGTAATTATATTTGAAAACAATAAAGAAGAAATATATATATTTAATATTTATGCCGAACTTATTCGTACCAAACAAACGAAATAAAAGTTATTTAAAAATGTTAAGTATTGTTATTTTTCATATAATTTTTTATTTATTTCGTTTGTTTGTTTTGTTATACATTTTTTAATTTTATTTTTTCTATAATAAATATTATAAGAAGAAAAATAAAAATAAATTGCTAACAATAATAAAATAATAATATGCACTAGTTATTACTTATATACGGTGGATACGCGATATATTTTTATTTATTTTATTTTATTTTATTTATTTTTTTCATATATTTATTTTAATATGAAATAAAGCTAATTATTATGTTCACACGCGTAAACATCATACAGTAGACAAATCCTATTGGTTTTACCATAAAAAATGTTGAGACGAATATAGACGGGGGACATGAGTACCTAAATAAATATTAACAACAACAAAAAATTGGTTGTCTTTTATAATTTGGAGTATAATATATATTTTATACTTCTTGATTTTCTTTTGTTGTGTTATTAATGAGTTAATATTAATCGCAATTGTTATTGTTGTTGTATTTGATTTTTATATGTATGTTTTAGCTAATTGATGGTTTATCTTTCCTCATTAAATATTATTATCTATTTATTAATATTAAATATGAAAAAATCGTTTTTTTTTTCTTTTGCCATTAATTTATTTAATACTCATTATTTATGTGCAAATCATTTTTTATTATTTTATTGTCTATGTTCTATTATAAATAATATTAATGGATACACATCATGAATCAAAATTGAAAGTTTCGTGCCAATATACATCTTCATTTATTTTTTATATAATAAGTACTGCGAATGATGGCCACAAATAGTTAAGATTTTTGGAGAAATTGGATAACTATAAAAAACAATTTTTATTTTGTTGATGCTAAAGATCAGTAATGATCTCAGAGATTGCTAGCTATTAGAGAAAAAATGTTTCTAAAGAAAGAACAAAGTATTTAATAGAAGAAAAAAAACTTCGAAAATAAGTTTTCTTTCAATAAGCGTCTTCGAGCAACCACTAACAATTAATTGTATGTTTTTGGGTAAGTTTATAGCAATTTTAATGTCAAAGTTCTTTGTTTCTTGACACATAGCTTACCCGAAACTTACTCTGAAGTAACTTTGAATCGTTACTTAATACGAATTATTTTGCAAATTCCATTGATTAATAAGAGCCATAACACACAATGTATAATCAAATATACATATTGCTTAGAAGACAACATTATTTTTTCGAATGACTTTACATATAAATTTTGCTAATTCCACATGAGAAAAATCTCGGCGGTATAGACCCCCTGGTCTGATGTTGCAATAATTTAATTACCTCTTGATTGATTTGCACCCATGGAAATGTGTCAACAAAATTTTTTATACGTAAAAGTTTTACAAGCGTGAAATTATGCGCCGTGTGTTATTACTATTATAAACAAAATACATAATCCTTATTTCCAGAAATTTTTAATTTCTCCTTTGCGATTATTTGAAAAGAAAACATTTTGAATATAAAATGTGTTAAAGATTTATTTTCCACTAGTTTTTCAAAATATTACAAAATCACTTCATTTTAATGTAGGACAATAAAAAAAAGAAAAAAACAGAATACAATTTTTTTGTGCTCTTTAAAGTAATTAGTTTAACATTATATTCTGCTATGAACCTGTAGTTCATTTCTTATTTTTAATTATTAGCTATGTTTTTCTCAATTTCACTCCAACATGCATTTGAACACATTAATTTTTTCAAACGAGAGATAAAATAAAAGCTCTACCAATTTTGATAAATTTTTTTTTTCTAAACTTCTCTTTTAGATAAAGGAGTTCATACTAATAATTATGGAAAGTTTTTAAATTTTAACTATAAGTTTTGCGTACTACCTCTTATTTGTTAATACAATAGCCCAATACAAATTTCAATGATGATTCTAAACATCTGAACGAGTACACAACATCTAATATAGTAATATATTTAAATAGTTTACTTTACTTTGAATCTCTCAGTGCAAACGCTGCTATGTTTCCAGATGTTTCCAAAAGCTCTGTTGGATCAAATTTTTTGAATAATTTCTAATAAACATCTCTAATAATATTTGATTAGGATACTTAGATCCATTCTCTGGAACAATAATTACAATCATCGATATATGATCTACTAATCTCTGTTCAGAGCACCTTATACACTAGTTTCTAAATATATTATGATTATCCACCAGATATGGCAAACAAAAAAAAAAAAAAATGTTTCGGAAAAAGTATAATTTTTTTTTCTCTTAAGTTTTCTTTTTCTGCATAAATAAATACATGAACATTGAATGAGCATATAATAACCTATACTTAAAAGAGAATAATATATTTATTTCATATTTTTTTTCCTTTATATAACAAATAATTATTGTATTTATATTTTATTATTATAAATAATAGACATATATGTGATGTTAAACGTATTTATAAAAAGACTATCAGCAGAAGTAGATACATTATAAAAGTGTAGATATATTGTTTGTTTATCTCTATTTTTTTTTTTTTTTTTTAGTTTGTTTGTTTGCTCGTACTTATGAGTGTAAAAGTAGTTTAAAGAAAGTAAGTATCGCGCGCTATTAATAATTTGAATTGTTTTGAGACAGTTTGATGGAATTCATTGCATTTTTAAAAAGAACTAATATTATGTTTCATACATTGAAATAACATTGAGTGAACGTGCAAGTGATATTCGCTGTTTTTATTATAGTATACATATTTTCTTATTTCTTTTTTCTTTTTTTTCATTTGTGTTATAAAAATATAAATAAATAAATAAATAAATAATTTACCGTATAAATAAATTTGTGAAAATAAGTAATATTTTCGAAATATTTTTGGATATTTAATTTTATAGCTGATTCTACGATTCTAATGTTGTGCGGCTATGTCATCTGCTGATCGATATCATAAGTAAGTCGATAATGTTTTTTATTATTTTTTTTTTTTTTATTCGTTTTATATTTTTTATTACAAAGTAACCAAACATACAATAGAGCAACACAAGATTAATCCGTAAAAATGAAATGGTCCAAATATTATTGCTATTTCTGTTTTCACTTTTACCTACTTTTTTGGTACAATAAAGTAGGTTCTCAGTTCACGTGTCACGTTTTATTTATAATTAAAATCTAATAATATTTTTATTAGAGTATTTTTAATGTTAAGTGATCAACTTTTACACTCACTTTTATTTTATTTTAAAATCAATTTCTATTCAATTCAATTACTACTGCAAATCTTAAACTTCATATTACTTTTGCTTTCAATAATTAAGTATATAGTTATCATACAATAGTTTTTGTAGCTATCACAACGGTGATATTTCCACAAGATGCTGTAAACTAACAATACACACCGAATAATTATTTGTTTAAAACTTTCTTGTTAAGTTATGCCCGTTGATTGATTTCTTTCTTCTGACATTCATTATATTTATTATAAGTACTTATACACAATGCTTTATAAAAATAAAATGAAAAATATTTATACATATTTAATAATTTTTTTATGATAATTTATTAATATTATTAATAAAAATGATTCTCATGATTAAATTGTTTCCGACGTACATTCTTTCGACTAAATTGGTTTTAATTATCACCGGATAGAAAATCATTTAATGAAAATTTAATTCAATTCTATTTTCTAAAATTTACAATATAAATAATAATAACTTGTTTGGATTAAATATTTTTTCGTCAGCAAGAAAAGATATTGACTATATTTGGTTTTTTTTTTTCTGTTTTTATAGACAAATTATTAACTGCGCTATTGTAATTGAATGAGAACGAACTGTCTTTTATTCAGAGTTAAATGCAATTTGGAATTATTTAATATAATGAAATACTTTTTTTTAAATAAGTCGATCCTCAGCTGGAATGCTTCTATGTATTAAGGAGAAGATTCAGATTTATTTTTACACTACGTTTGTTACGTTGTGCATAAAGTCACAATATTTATTAATTAATAGTAATTTAAAATTTAAAAAATTGATTGATTAATCGCAGAGCCTGTTTTTATTATTTAATATTTATTAGTTGTACATAGAGAGATATACAGAATATTTTGTTTTGAAATGTTATAAGTGGAAGCACATTTAGTTTACTCAGAAAATATTTCCGAAGTATAAATAATGTTTCAATCAATTGTTGTTGTTTTAACCGATCTCTATTTCGAAAAATTTGATATTTGAATTCACCATTTTGATGACAATAAACATTAGTGCGGTGATAAATATTATTCCTAATTTTTTTGCTTAAATAAATATTTTGCTAAAATGGGTCAAAAACCGGTAGTTTTAAAACATTGAAATAATTTAAAGGAACTATATCATTTATTTGAATTATAAAGACACCACGATTTAATAACTAAGTGTTCACAAACGTTAATATAAATTTAAAATTGTTCATGCGTTTAAGGTAAAAAGAATGCTAGCTCGATTATTTATATAATGTTTCATTATTTTGCATAATGTGGTAAATGTAGCTGTTAATTTTCATTCATCTATAAAAAAAAAAATACAATAATTAATACTCAGCACTGTATTTGTGCAAAAGTATTTAGAAATAATATAAGATAAGTTTTCCACTTCAATTGATCTACAGTACGATAGCGCTTTATACTTCAATTCTGATGAGTAATATATTAAATTAGTCGAAAAATTATAGATGGATATTGATAGATAAATGAAAGGTGAATGTCATAGAGTTACGAGTATATTTCCGTTAAACATAATTTCAGATGATTAATAACAATTAGGTATAAATTATTTTGATGGAAATACCGTAAAATTATAATCTTAGAAAAATCAATATTTAGAAAAACCAATTTAATATTGCCCATTAACTAAATGAAATTTATTTCAATCGCTATACTATTATCCAATTTTTCAGCCTTTAAATATTTCTTTCTATTGAATTTAATTTTATTTAACTGATAAATAATTTATTTGTGGTGTACTTTCAGAGCGGCCAGAGATGGTCTTTTGGACGTGTTAAGGGAGGCTAGCAAGCGTGAAATGAATACACGAGATACTAATGGAATGTCACCAACACTTTGGGCAGCTTTTGAAGGAAAATTAGAAGCTTTACGATTACTTGTTGGACGAGGGTATTTTTTTTTTAATATTACAATTTATAGTTTTTAACGTATTCGTTTTCAAATCTTATATTATTTATATTTTATAAACAGTGGTGAGCCCGATAAAAGTGATCATTATGGAAACACAGCGTTGCATTTGTCAGCTGCAAGGGGTCATATGCATTGCGTTGATTTTTTAGTTAAATTTGGTTGCAACATATACGAACTGGATATTGATCGACATACTGCTAAAGATTTAGCTGCCATAAATAATCAAGATGAGATTTTACGTTATTTAGATGCAGCAATAGCTAATCTTGAATTAACAGACAGGTATATAAATTATATTTTTTTTAAAATGTTTCATTCTTTGAATTATTTTATTAATACTTATAAAAGACGCACTGTTTTCTTTAAATATAATAAAATTTATACTTTTTAGAAAAAAATCAAAATCACTAAAAGATCAAGCTGACAAACATTGTGATAAACGAATCAAAGAATATACAAAGCGACAACAAAAATTAGAAAATATAACCAATGAAATAAAACCATCAATTCATCGACCATCAATGGTATTAACAGAATGGAAACAACGTTTATGGTCATCGAGTCAAGGAAATCTAAAAAATATTGCGGATAAAGAGCCACAATCAACAATAAATGTCAATAATACATACGCGACCAATGGAACCAGATTTAGTACATTAGTTGGCGGAACAATTACAAAAACATTACAAAGCTCCGTGCAACGAAAAGCTCAAGCAATGAAATCAACAAAACAATTACAAAATTCCATTGCTACATCAAAAAATAATGGAGATTTTAAGGTTGGAGAAATCGATCTGGCAGGTAAACGTAGTGTACGATCATTGCAAGGTTTGAGACGTGATTCAGAGGTCATATATGTTGGTACCTTTAGCTCTAGTGGTGAGATTATAAAGCGAGGTAAAATTGCAGATGTTTTCGATGTAGATGCAGATAACTACAGTGATACCGAATCTAGAAGTTCACGTGGTACAAATAGCTCATTAGGGCGATCAATAAGTCAACCAGATTTTATTTGCAATGAAATTGAAGAAGAAGATGCTGAAGATGATGAATTGAGTGAAGACATTTTATTACAGAGGCGTACAGGATTATTCGATAGGCCAATGTTTGGTACATTGGCATTTAGACAATCAGTATCAGCGGCTTTAAGTGAATTGCAACCTGATACATCTTCATCATCAGGTTAATAAACTTTTTTGTAATTTTTTTTCAATTATATTTCGTAAATTGAATATAAATTCTAGGTTGTTCCAGTGCAGCATCAACCAGTATACATAAACCAAAGAGCACTAAACCACGAGCGGATTTAGTATTTTCAGAAAGCGATTCAGATGTAATTGATTCTAGTGATGAAGACATTATTGACACTATTGAAAACAGTTCTTTGCAAAGATTTCTGAAGGCATGGGGTTTAGAGGAACATTATCATTTGTAATTTAAAACATTTCTTACATATTCTTAAACACATAAATTTCATTTCTTATTAATTTGTAGATTTCAGAAGCAACAAGTTGATTTAAATACATTAATGCTATTAACGGATGATGATTTAAAATCGTTGGGACTTCCATTAGGGCCTTACCGGAAATTAATTGTTGCAATAGGAGAGCGAAAACATGCACTGACTAATCCTGAAGCCATCTATGACAGTTGTCGTTTATAATTATTTCTTAGAAAGGAATTCGAGTTAATAAGTAATAAAAATAAGCTTTAACCCTCGGTTTCCATGTAGTAAGAAAAAGTTGGTAAGAAAGAAAAAGTACGGAGAAACTTCTAAAAATATTAAGACGAATTTTCTTCAATCGTATAAGTTTTGAAATACAAATACTAAATACATATTTAAATAACAGCATTATTATTTTATCTACTAATAATTATGACATTATATGATAATTAATAATTTTCAGAAAGTTGATGTGCTTCATTTTAAGTAATTTCATTAAAATAATCGATATATAAAGAATGTAATTATTATTTATAAATAAATTAAATTATCTTATTGTAATTGTAATGTGAATGTAGTAATAAAAATCTTTTTAGCAATTTGTCTTTATTTTGCTTTAAAAATTTAAATACTTTACGTATTGAAATTCCATAAGTAAATCAATATTTAAAAGTAACAGAGGCAGAGCAAATCAGCTTGTATAATTCTATAATTGGTTTAAATATTGCTTCAAAATACTGTATTCTTAGATGTCTCCTAATAAATTCAGTTCAGTTCTAACTTTCCAGCACTTACTTATTTTTATTAGAGTGATTTTGTATGGGAAGTTTTTTAATCAAAACTTTCCATTTCGCTAGAAAACATTTTTGAGATATTAAAAATGCCCACTTGTTCTGCATCAAAATACA
>JAABKK020026388.1:0-16806 GCA_011634745.2 Catotricha subobsoleta | reverse complement strand
TTGACAATTTTTAAAGGAAAATGAATGATTAAAAAACCTTTATATGAGCAAAAATATTTTTATAAAACTTAAAACTATAATGTCATTTATCGAAAAATAACAGGAATCGAATGAATAAACTATAGCAAAGAAGTCATTAATGGAGCTGATAGTTTCGATTTGATTATGAGAAAATCATTGTATTTACAATAATTCGTCCATTCAGTGATCGACTAACATTTTTGATAGATTCAGTATTAGTATAATATACTTTTATTCAGATATATTAAAATAAATTAACAAATTTTCAATTGAAATCGAAACTTCAATTCAATCAAAGAAAATTAATTAAGTTCTGCAAGCTGATTGAAAAATAAATGAATCAAAGTTAGCAGTGGTGTTATAAATAAATTGAAGTACAAAAAAAATAAAACATTTTTTCTTACTGTATAATAATTATGCACTGCACTGCACTGATAACTACTACTGATAATGTTAAATGGTCGCACTATGGTTTTTATACCACTTTATTTGGTTCGATGTTCTCATTTCGATATTTCCATAAAATATTAATTTAAAAATTAATTACAACAAAATTGTTCGTTTAATAAGTAGTTATATCAATTAAATTCTTTAATTAAATTAAAAAACTGATAATAACTACATACAATTATTATTATTATAAAGAGTAATATATTGTTTTATTTATTGTTTTCTATTTAAATAAAACCCACACATTGTTATACATAAAATTTAAATTGAAAAGCATTTAATATTTAATTGATTTTTTTCTTTTTTTATTTGTAAAATAATAAATCCTATAATGAAATTATAAAATTGAATGCTTACTTACTTACTTATCTAAACCATAGTATTAAGAATTGGTTATTCACTTCAAAAGATTTGCTTTTTTTAAATTCATCATAAAGAAAAATTCTTAACCCCTTATTTTTTATTTGTTGACTCTTACGACTTATGCACTTATGTTAAAGATCTTTAGTAGAAATCTTACAAATCTTACAAATTATCTTACAAACCTTACCTTACGTCATTGTAGACTCTGCTTTACTATATAAGTTAAATTATTCAAACAAGAAGGGAAAAAATGAGAAATATATTTCTTTTCAAGACACCGTTAGTGTTAGTTTACAGTCGTTGTTTTTGGCGTTGTAAATGGCATTGTAAATCAAAACGGACCAATCACAATGCCTGATTTCAACATACAACGCGATTTATTACGCCGAAAACAACGACTGTAAACTGACACTTACGACGCTTGTTGCTTCTTATTTGTATTTGGTGATCAATTTCGTATATTTTAAGATTACTCCGAGTTTCCATTAAATATGTGTACTTTTAGAAGCCTTTACAATATGCATTCAACATGCATTCAACCTGTTAATTTTCAATCAAACCATTAGACGTACGCGATGAAAACTGTGTTTGGTATGTTGGAGAACTTTCTGAAAATTGGCTGCGAATTATTAAATAATTAATTAAGTAAGTAGGTACTTAAACTTATATATCTTACTTACTTATTAAATAAATATTTCTCAGGTGAACACAAAAGAAGAAAATTGATAATGAGATGGACAGAGTCTGTGTTGAAATATATGCTGTTTATTTACAATTTAATTGGAGTGGTGATTCATTTTTTTTGTTTTTTTTTTATATTCCAAAGTAGAATTTATGCTTATGAAACAAATAAATGATCTGAAATTAATCAAATATTACCAAAAATAATAAAGCCGGCTTTATATTCGTTGAATTATGAAACGAATGCAACGATTTGGGTAAACTTATGCGTTGGTTGCATAATTCAACGAATATAATAGGGGCTTAAATTATAGCCATTTTTTACTTCATTTTTGAGAAATTGGCCAAATTTGTTGGAATTTTGAAAAAAAAAATCATGTATTGGTTTCGTATTTTTTTTTTTCGGAGGTATGGCCCCCTATTTTTTTTAAGTGTTCAAATCTCATTGGCAGCTTTTTTTTATAATATTTTATTTATTTTTACAGGTAAATGGTGTAATTTTAATAGCAAGTGGCGCAACACTTTATAAAGAAATTGATGTTCTAAAAATAGTAATTCCAGAGGTTTATGTATTATGGGTTTCATTTGCATTCATTATTATTGGCTTAGGAATATTTTTAATATCGTTTATTGGTTGTTATGGAGCCGCTAAAAGATCTTATTGTGTAATATATATAGTAGGTTTTTTTTTATTATTATCTCTAGAGCTATAGTGAACTGATTTTATTCATATATATTAGGGATGCAACGAATACTGCTAATACTCGGTATTTGACCGAATATTAAGATATTCGTATTCGTCAATCTCAGATATTAGATATTCGGTTTACTACTCGTATTCGTCAATTTTCACAGTTCAATACCGAATAATGCTTTTCTTTTTTCTTTTTATCTCATGCTTATTTTAATTATTTAGTTTTCTTTTAAAATGTATTAATAATTAAAATTAGATTATATGCAAAATAAAATTAAAAATATTCGGTATTTTATTAATATTCGGTGGCTACTAGCTGCATTCTGCTCTTCTCAAAATGTGATATTCGGTGGATATTCGCTGCATTTCTCAAAAATCACTATATAAGTAGGTATATTATATATAAATTAATCACTTTGAAATTTTTTAAATGTTATTAAATCACACATCAGAATCGGATCAGCCAAAGCACTTCAACCTTTTTATTATTTCTTTTTTTTTTTTTTTAAAAAAAACTCCTTATCCTGATTCAATAAATAGAATTGTAGAATAAAACAATTTGTTGCAATAGAATAACACTTTAATCAGCATTACATTGATTATACAGATTACAGATTATCTTTTCATTTGGTCAAAATATAAAAATATTAATAAGTTAAATGTGTTTTTTTTTTTTCAGTATGGAACTTTCATATTTTATTTAGCTTTTATACAAAGTATAATTGCTTACTTAATATTGAATAATATTAAAGAAATTCAGAATGAAGCCGGTAATTTTTTGAATAGATATTGGCACGGTCAACAGAAAAATATGAATTTGTGGGAAACAATTTACATGAATGTAAATAGATTATAAATTATTTATTTATTTATTGTTGATATAATTATTTTTACAAGTAGTGTAGCACTATAGTTAAATTGAAAATTTTATTTGAATTATTTTTCAAATTTAATTTAATATAAATTTATTTTGAATCAATTTTGCAGTTAATATGTACCGGTTTGAATTGGCTTAACAGTTGGATTCTAGGTGTTTCTCGTACATTTTGTGAAACTGGAAAATTTCTTGATTGTATTGTGGGCGAAGCATACAAAAGAAATTGTAATGAAGTTTTTAATGACATTGTTTATTTTACTTCGAAAATTGTAGGATATATCTTTACATGCTCTGCCATGATTGTAGTAAGTGTGTATTAATGAAAATCTTTAACATTAAATTCATAAAACAAACTAATATTTCTTTATTTTTTCAGGGTATTGGCTTCATACTCGATGTTTGTTTGATTTTTTTTATTTTAAAAAACGCTAGATAGATATAATTATATGTAAATAACTTTTGAACTTAAATTATGATTTTTGATCGTACTTAATAAAATATCTACTCGGTTAAAATGCTTTCTTTATCAATAAATCGATAATTATTGTTTTGTAATTAAATTATTGTGGTTGGAGTTCACCAATTGATAGTGGATAATTTAAAGATAAAAATGATATTATTTATATCAGAATTGACCGAGAGCCCGGTTTTCTTATATATAGTGAATAATATTAGAGATAATAGATTCACGCCAATAGCTTTATTTTAATATGGGTTGTCGCATTGGTATTTTGGCGTTCAGTTGAAATGACTGGATTTATAATCTTTTTTTTTTTAATCTTGGACCATTTAGTTACTTACAGAGACGGATTACGAGTAGCGGAGGCTCCTGGCATAAAAAAGGTATATCATACATACGCTCACGTTAACCTTTTCTTTTTAGTACAAAAACGCGCGAAGAAAGTAGCGCTGTCCCCTAAGAAATAAATCGAAGTACAAAAAAAATAAAACATTTTTACTATATTTAATTGATTTTTTCCTTGTAAAAAATTCTAATGAAATTATAAAATTGAATACCTTTATTTTTTATTTGTTGACTCTTACGATTTATTATGCACACAAATGTCAATTTAATATTTACAAAATGGTTCAGAAAATTATTAATAAAACTATTTATCATTCTATAGAATTTTCCCACTCATTTACATAACTTTCGAACTAGAAACAAACATAGACTTCATTTCCACTCCGCGAGTCCGTGCGTACTTGACTATGGCAAAAATAGTTTGGAGTTTAATGTCCTTACCTTTATAATAAAATTTCACATACCTTAAAATGATTATCTGGGCATAATTTTAATCGAGAGCAAACAGGCTGCCAGTAAGAGATAAACACGTGGTCAATAAAAAAAAAAGGCAATACCACCCAAAAAAGACCAAAAATAGAAGCGTATGTGACACGGACACCAGCATATTTTTCTTAAAAAAAAGTCTGTGTCTTTACCATCAAAATACAACCATTCAGTTCTGAGAAAAAAAAATTACGCGAAACCAATACTTCATTTTTTCAAAAAAAAAGTTTTTAACACTTTGTAAAGAAAAACCATATTATTAAAGCAATACTACTTTTTTTATCTTCTGAAAATTATTTTTCTTATAAGATTCTCATTCAAAATAAAATGATCAATAACTTCATAAGCAGAAGTTCGAAAAATGTGATTTAATATATAAGTCTTGATGACAGATCATTCTATTCTTTTCTGTTCAGCTTTTGATAAGACAGGTTGTCTATATAGAACAAAATTTTAAATTTATATAAAATTAAAGTAAAAGTTCTTGAAAAATAAAATATAAAAAACTGAAAATAACAATAAAGAAAAACAGGAAAGAAATTCCAGCCAGAAGTAATATAAAAAGGCTGATAGAAGTATCAATTCAATCGGTGATAGAAGTACCTAGTCATTGTCGATATGATATTTTATGAGGTTATAAAATAAAAAAATGGAAATGATGAAATTGGAGATATGATGCTGATATTTATCGCAGATAAAAGTAGCCAATTAGATCATCTAAAATTGAAAAAATGAAGGAATAATGATAATTCGAACATCGTTGGATTTAAAAATAAATGAAAATAAATAAGATAAGTAAAAATAATAAAAAATATAATAAATCGCGTTTCGTTTATTAACGTAATTTTTATTTCGTGCTCGAATTTATTTTGTATTTGTCCGGTTTTTGAATAGTTTTTGATAATTGAAAATGTAAAATTTGGAAAAGAAAATTAAAATATTTATTTGTTAAAGTAATATAAAATTCTTATATTTTTTTTAGCATTGATAAGTTTTCTTTAAAATAAAAGTTCAATTTATTTGAGATAAAAGTCCAGAGAAAACAGTCGTACTATACAAATTGTTGGATTTTGTTTTCTAGTAGTTTAGCACTCATTGTAATGTGCCTAACTTTTTTGTGTAACGTACCTAGAAAGTGATTTTCTTTTTTTTAACTATACTACAGGTAATTTATCGTAACTAAAAAAAATCTAAGATTTTCTTTGACCCTTTTTTTGACTGTTGGAATTTACGCTATTTAATTCATCCGTACGGATGGGATAAAATTTTGGCATATAAAAAAATGACGAAAGTATCCGAAGGTGTTCGAGTTAAAAACAAAAATAATTAATTTAAAATATAAATCCAATAAAAAATATAAAAACACGTGTCTAATATTTTTTTACTCTCTATCTAATTTTTTTTTAATTAAAATAACACTTTTTTTGTGACACTCCCCCATACATTCTTATTTACAACCGACTGTGAATGCAGTGTTAGGGATATAGGCAGAAATGTAGAATAAAAATGTAATTTACTTTTTAATTTATTATATATTGAAATACATAATTTAATCAATTCCTAACGATCTGCCTAGATACTATTATTGATCCTAAATGTCATCTAATTATTACGTTCAAACTATTGAAAGTAGCATCATTCAGGCGTTTTCTGTATAGATTATTATAAAGCAACAACTTTTACAACGAGAAAAAAAAACAACATGAAAGGTGAAATAAAAATAATGTAATGAGAATATATAATGATTATATTAAATTCAAATCAGAGGTAAGTATGTATTATGATTATGATTATGATTATTATTTTGTTTGCCAAGTTAATGGCACTTAAGGTTTTTTTTTTATATTGGCACGGCTATATAATAAGTGACCGTCTTTTTTTTCTGTTTTTACAATGGCATTCCTCAGGTGATGATAAGTCATCAACAAAGAAAATAGGTGAACAAAAAATGTGATGGGAAATATCTTTTGGCAGATTAGCACAGTTTCAGACCGCTTATATTAAGACCAAATATGTTAAGTTTTCTAGCAATAGATTAATACTATTTCTTTGTTTTTCATTTATTTATAATCAAGAAAACGATTTATTTAAAATAGTGTATTTAAATTTATAACATTTTATCATTTATAATAGAATATTTCAATAAAAATTCAAATCATTGAAATAGTAAAACAATATTCTTATAAACAAAAATAACAATTCTTAAAACAAACTTAAAAAACTATTTAACATATTTAGTCAATTCATTTGTACAATAATAATGACAAACAGTTTTTGCTTCCAATATTTTACCAAAAATTTTGTGAACTGTAACACAAAGGATGACCGAACATTGGACATTTCTATACCACATAATAAAATTTACGGACTAGGTTGAGGCACATGCTGAACTTTAATTTCGTGGTAGATACGATATGGTAAATTGTAGTTATTCTATGTTATCTTAACAGTTCAAAGTATTCTCTTTTCGTTTTTAGAGATTATTTAGAAATGCAATATTGTATTCTATACGAATTAAGATCAATTTGAAATCAATTAATTAAAAAATGTGAAACACATTTTATTTATCTTCTTCCCAGCCACCTCCTCCATAGTGATTAGTTTCATAGCCACCGCCACTGCTTCCAAATCCATTGCCACTACCACCTCCACTATGTCCAAAGCCACCACCACCACTATGCCCAAAACTGCCACCACCACCTCCGTGACCTCCATCATTGCCATAAGTGTAAGCAAGTACTTTGTATATATCTCCTCCTCCTCCACCTCCACCTCCACCTCCACCACCACTACCTCCTCCTCCTCCTCCTCCTCCACCACCACTACCATGACCATGTTTTATATGTTTGTATACTGTGTGAGTGTGATGGTGATGCTTTATAAATAAGGGAACATGAATTAAATAACGTCGACTTCCACCACCTCCCCCTCCTCCAGCAATGCAGAAAGTAATCGTCAAGACGAATACTATTAATGTTGTTAACTGAAATATTTAAAAATAATTTAATTTAGTTAAAGAGTTAAAGTGTTTTTACTTTAATATTGCATAAAATATTCTATACCTATCATTTATTGTTATCTTGTTTTTCGATTAAAATACTTCTTATTTCAGTTCATTAAATTAATTTGTAAAAAAAAAAACATGAAATATTATATCTCTAGTTTTTAAATAGCTCATATTAAAATATTTTCATATTTTTATAAAAGTAAATAAAACCTACTGAATTTGAATAAGCTTAGAAAATAAGCAAATTCAATGAATCATTTTTTAAAATGTGACAATCGGTCATATATTTCTCACTTGACTATTTAGTACTGTAACTGTAAACTATTATTATGAAAATCTCTGTCAATCGTAGCTCTACCCAGTATTTTTCTTTTTCATAGGCTACTTAGAAACGAGTTAATTCATTTATTGTTGCATTTAAAAAACATCTAACTCAATACGCTTAACAGATTCTAATGTCTTATAATTATCAAAATACATTTTTGGTAAAATTATATTTTATTTATTTCAATCTAGGATTTAGGTCTACAGCTATATTTTCTTCCGAAATAAATATAATGATATAGTCTTAGATTGATTATTAAAACTATGAATTTATTAAAAACAATAATTATTTCTTACGATATTTAAATGTTTGGATTTATAGAAAAACAAAAATAGGTAAATTTGAAGTTTAAACAATGAAAAAACAATAATTCAATCATTACTTCCATCATATTAAAAAAAAAAAAATTAATAATAACATTTCAATTATATTAAACTGGATATAAAATTTATTTGCATCGAATTAAATGGAAGAAAAGAATGTAAATATGTAAATCAACTTTCTTTCATTCATCATTGCGTATTAAAAAATTATATTATAATGTTATATTACTTTCAGTTTCTGTTACTTTTTTTCTTTCTTAACATTTTATTCATTGTGTTATTATTATATTGTTATATAATTAACCGTAATTTAATAAATAAAATATGTTTAAAGATACATTTATTTTGCTGCTTATATTAAAATGTCGGTATTTTTTTTTTGTTGTTTTCTGAAACAATTAATTAACAATCACTAAGCAAGCATATATTGGTGAAAATAAAGGATAAACAAATTCGCACATATTGGAAGTTAATTCATATTTCCGTACCTTGAGTTTTTTTTTTAACGATAATATAGAAGAAATATCACATTTAAAAAAAAAAAATATTAGTGCTAAGAATATAGATCAAATTTAAATATAATGTACTTTGATGTAGTAATACGAATACCTACTACTATTACTATTTATTCATTAAAATTCACCGCAAAATAAGTAACAATAATTGCTACAAAATATACCACCAGAATTAGTAAAACAAGCTGCCAATGTATTGGGTACACAACTTCATTTTTGTAAGAAATAAAAAAAAAATCCTGGAGGTTAAAAAAAATCTGCGTCTTTTGGTATATCGACCATCAAAATTCGTCCGGCCAATCCTGAAATCCAGAAAAAAAAGGGCACAAACAAAAAAGAAAAAAATTTGCCTAATTTCTCAAAACTGAAGTAAAACATAAATTTACAAACATTGAATTTGTAAAAGTTATTAACCAATTTAATAATTAATTATTAAATAATCAGAAATTTTGGTATTCATTAACAATATTATGTAAAAAAAATACATAAAAAATGTATAGCCATAACCATAAGTTTTATAAATTTAATTATTGTGATTTGTTTTCTTTTTTCTTTTTGTTTTTACTAATTCCTGTATATTTTATTTATAGAACTAAATAATAGATTTTCATAAATTTTGCTTGCGCTATTAGTAAAAATGTATGTATTTTATATAATTATTATAAATTCTATATCTAAATTGGCAAATCAAATAGAATTGAAATATTTTTGTGTGTGCCCCAAATTTCTGGCTAATTGGTTAATAGATTATGTTCAAACATCCATCGAAATTTATATAACAAACAAAAAATCCTAAGGTGCCTGCACATTTTTTGAAAATTAATTTTTTTTTTTTTTTTTTGATTAAATATAATATTTTCGAACATTAATCAATTCTTTAATAATGGAACACTTTTTTTTATAGGTATATATAATTTTGTATCGACTGCCTAATATCTAACTTGTAACAAAATATCACTGCAGAGCTTTTGATATTGATTAATATTATAAAAAGTTTAGAAGACTACCGCAAACAACTAAATATATTTAGAATTAATTTGAAATATAAATGTGATTATTTATCAATTAGTAAAGCGGTTAACATTTTTAATCGAAACATAAATTTAATAAATAGCGAACTAAATAAATAAAATAAAGATGGTGTTAACTTTATTTGGTTCAGCGGAAATAATAACAATAAGTTTAAATCTTCAAATACATTTATTAACATTGCCGACTAGTTTCGTTGAAAATTTCAACATCATCAGGGCATTCTCTAAAATGATTACACAAAAAATCATATAAAACCAAAAAACATTAATAATATTTCACAATATACTCACAACAATAGTATAAATATTAATACAAGTTGATAATAACCGACGTTAATATATAAAAACAAATTCTTATTTATAAGAACAGAACATAACTAAAACTATACATTGTCATGATTTAATAAAACAATAATGCATAAACATTGAACAATAATTTACATATGACAGATTAATCCGTAATACAAAGTCCCCCACCTTATCGCAATCTGTCTTGTAGTTACAAGATGTTGGATTTTTTAAAATGTGAAAAACTTCTAAGAATTTTCTTGCATTGTCCGAAATTGTTAATAATGTTGTCATGTTCACATTTTGAATAGTATATTTCATTCCGTCATATTCATTTTCATATGCAGAGGAAAATACTTATGTTAAAGAAACAATAGAAGAAATTAATCAATTAGCGAAGATCTTTTGTGAAATTTTACTTTAATATATCAAATAATATAAAGTTTATCTCATGTAACAAAATAAATAAACAATATAACGAAAATTCAACATCAGTATCGTTACGTAGCCTCCGATAATACAATAAGTATATGAATTTAGAAAAAATTGAAATACTCCATTAAATGTTATTAATTTAAATAGATAATAAATTTAAAAATACTTAGAATATTTTATTTCAAAGTATATAGTTTGATGTGACAATAAAATTCATATACATATATGTACATTTTTTAAAAACTTGACAGATTTATTTTTAAATTATTGATTGATTTTTTAACAGAGCAAAAATTGATAGAAATTCTTGCATGAATTTATTTACGTTTATTCAATTAATAAGATTTTGCAAAAATAAGGCAAAACCACTGTAATATTATCAATAATAATCACTTCACTTATTAACAGCACTAAAACCATAATCCATTTGGCGATTCAGACCACAAAACTTAAAAATTTAATTCTGAATAAATGAAAGGTTAATTTAATCGATATTTTATAATACATACCAAAAATTTATGAGCCATGGTGCACAAATTTTTACCAAAAAAAATATTTGAAAAAAATTATTTAAGAAACAAGTTTAAGAGAAAAAAAAGGATATGTCGCTACTAAATGTGAATTTTCTTATGGTGACCGGTATAATACTGCAATTTCTTTTATACTTTTCATTCAAAATACCATGATACCATGACTCAGTTTGCAAACATCTCCCTGTCACAAGAATATCTGTATCAAATACATTCATAAAATTTTATAAATATATTTGAAATGTGAGGGAGAATATTTTTTTTTACTGCAACTAAATTTGTATACGGCTTTGCCATACATCGTATACATAATATTAAATTCCCGTCAACCGTTGGGAGATAATTCACTAGATTAGGCTTCTTTTACAACATTATTACATATATTTCTATCTTTAGCGAGCGCTCACTTTACTTAAAACAAACTCACTCGAGCATTTAGAATGTGAGTCGTACAATCAATTTTTATTTTTTATTTGTTTATTATTATTATTTTCTTTTTCTTTTTTTTTTTTTGCGTTTTACTCTGAGCACAACAATATTTAATACGGCTTGTTATTAAATACGAACAAAGGAATGAATCTAAATATATGCGGTTTAAAAAAAAATAAAATGAGGTAAGAGGTATAAGCACGCCATCAGCTGTAAAACAATAATAAATGCAAGTAACAACAAACTCAGCATACACACAAACACAACGACATAAATGAATGTTGCTCTGATTATGTGGTTACAAAAAATCATACATGGATTGACGGTGGAAAATAGTGAGACAGGCAAGTGAAAGACTCTTTTCTTTTGTCGAATTATGATAAACAATGGTCATAGGTGGAGTGGACAGATACAAAGATTGAAGCAGAGTTGATATTGATATTTTGAACGAAACTTTTATTCAATTTTTCAAAAAGTTAAAAAAGTAATTTTTATATTTCCATCTTTCACCACCATCTCGTCCCTATACGCAATTTTCGATTGTATTTCTATTTCTTTATTGATAAACACACAACACGTTCATTAACACTATTAAATTTTTATTACTAAAAATATTATCGATGTAGCGTTCCCTTTCACTTAATTCCGACATTACTTACATCACATTATTTAATCAATCCAATTATTGTTTTTATTTTTTTTTTCATTTTTTTGTTTTTAATTTGCTTTGATTTATTTACTCTCAACCGCATATTAGTAATTGAATGTGCATCACAGGAATCTAAATGGTCGCTTAGTTGACCACTGAGTTAAGTGAACCAAACCAATAACTTTTGCTTTTTAATGATAAACATATTATTTGTCATTATATTTGACTATTAATATATATTATTATTATAAATAACATGGAAATCCTAGAATTTCTATAAGCGAATGTATTATTATGTATTATTATTGTGTAGTCTTTTGAAATTAGTTGGAGAAAAAACCGGTAATGAAAAGGCGCTTTAAAAAAAAATTGAAATAAAAATTAAAGAAATCAATAGGCAGAAATAAATAAATTTTATTTACTTCCTTTCATTTAAACACATTATGTTTCAGTAAAATAAAAGATATGTTTAAAGTAAATCTCTATCTCTATATATATATACAGTGAAACCTCTCTAAGTGGGCATGCTGCGGTCGCACCCTAAGCTGCTCAGTTATGCGAGGTGCTCACTTATAGAATATGAATCAAAAGAATCGAGAAATTTCCGTCACAGTAATAGTGCTCACATAAGAAAGGTTACTCACTTAGAGAGGGCCCAATTAGAGAGGTTTCACTGTATATATATTATAAGTAAGATTTATATACAGGGTGTTTCATATAAGTTGATACACTTCTCTTTTTTTTAATTTTCTGTTCTACATTTTTTGTTGTATGCGATCAGCAATTTCAATTTTGTGTATGAAATAAAGTTGTCTTATTATATTAAATAAATTTTTCGTCCATACATCACATTCACGTCCGACTCAACCATACAAATTATTAGAAAAAAAAAAGTGAAGTGTATCAACTTATCGTAGCCACCCTGTATTAGGGTAACTGGGTTTTCTAAAAACTTGAATATTTGAGGTGTCCTCAATAGGCGGGGTCGTCGCCAAAACCAGGTACTGAGGAAACGCATACCAAGCTTTCCAAATTTTGATGATTTCAGTAAAAAAAATAAATCTCGTGGAATGGAATCTTTTCCGTCCTCTAAAGAATTTGGAAATTTTAGAAAGTCCGGTCACCCTAATCCTTAATATATATAATACATGAATCTGTATACCATTCTCAGACGTACAAAATCAGCAACATAACAACAAAAAAAAAATGAATAAAAAGAAGAAAAAGCGCTGTGAAAATCATTGCATTGTCAGCACCTTTTCTTGTTACATCTTTTATAAATATGTTGTTAGGTATGACTTGGTTAGATTTTAAGGATTTAAGGTTGAAAAATAAGCTGTTGTTTAAGAAGGAAAAAATTGGCAAATGAGGAGATATTTTTGTTATTATTATTATGTTTGCTGTTGTTGTTGTTATTATTATTATTGTTATACGCATCAATTTTCTCCTCTTCCGTAAAATACCAAACACATCCATATACTCTATTATCACCACCCGTTGGTTTCGGTAAGTGTCATTCAGTAACTTTAATAATATTTTCAATTTTTTTTTCTTTTTTTAACTGTGTTCGATTGTAAGTAGGCACTAATTGCTCATATAAATATATATATTGCGAATTATATTATAGGTGATATTTTCACAAGTATCCCAATAAACAAATTGGAACTGGAACCAAAACCACAGGTTCTAGAACGGTTTTAGAACCGTTTGGAATTGTGTTTTCGAACCAATGGTCCTAAGATGGTTTTAGAACCGTTAAGAATTTTGGACTAAAACCATTGGTTTCAATTTGGTTTAACGACAGTTCTATTTTTCTTCCTCTAAACTATTGGTTCTAAAAAAAAAAACAGAAAAAAACAGAAAAAAAAGAAAAAAAAAGAATTTTGTGGAAAAAAAATCTTTTTTTTTCTTCGAAAATTTAGAGTTCCAGTTATAGTTCTAAGACCATTCGTAAAAGGTTGTAGAACGACGCGTAAACCGTCTTTAAACGACTTAGAACCAAAATAGAACGGTTCTAGAACCACTTTTCATAGTTCCAGGACCGTTCTCAAGAGAAAAATTGTTTATTAGGTATGGAATTATATTTTCCGTTGATCTTTATTGTATTCACATAATACTACTTATAGTACACAATTACACAACAACAACAACAAAATCATAATCAGCTTATAAATAAAAATAAAATTGAATTTAATAAAATTAATTAAAATAAAAAAGAAGATACAAGTAAAAATTGTGAAAACTGTGTATAAAGTAAAGTGTAAAGAGTTATGCAGTATAGTGATTGTTATTATCTGTTAATAATTCACATATAAAACGTGGAAGAGACAGAATAACTTAAAAAGCTAGATGGTAAAGTGCTACTTAAATGAATAAATTTTATTATTATTATTATTTTTAAACTTATTTGTGAACAGTTTTCGCAAAACTCTTTATATTCCAACTATATATTAACATCCGATGAATAATTTAAAATATTCGTATTAGTAAAAGTAGATTACTAGCAAGCATAAAATATATGGAAAACCTGCATCGTGTGTAAATGGCTCTTAAGATTGTCCATCTAGTACTTAAATAGCTTTTGAATTTGAATTGTGTCCTTACATTAATTTACATGAAATAAACAAATCACTAAGAAGATTAACATTTTGGTTAGTTATAATGGATTCATATATATTAATGGGTAGTGGGAGAACGAAAGCGTTAAGAAATAAAATTATACTTGGTGGATTATAAATAACAATTCAAATATAAATGAGATTTAGTATTAAAATCATGTATTTTTTTTTTCATCAGTATAATTCCAAGGAATATTTAACTCATTCTGACAGCAATATAATAACCGTTACTTAGCAATATTATGCATGATCTCACCTGAAAATCAAATAAAACAATAGAAAATGACAACCGAAAAGATGAACAAATGAAAAATCTGACAATCCAACAATCCAACAATCCATAAATATACCAATTTTCATCTAATAGTATTTATCTATTTTCATCACATCCAATTTGCTTGATTTCTATTATATATATATAATATATATTGAAGCTGAAAGTTTTTTTTTTTCTTTTTTTCACAAAATCCAGGAAACAATATTTCACACTATATTTAATTTGGAATTGAACAATTAATTTATAACGAAAGGATAACAAAAAGAAGCACACATATAAATCATTGAAAATTACCTTCACCTTTTCTTTCTCCTTAGTAATGGCAGAAAATGGAAAACTGAAAACAAGGTAGAGGGTAAAAGTTTCAATTCAAATGGGTCAAATGAAAACTTCAATAATATTTTACAGATTTCCCAATAAACATTAAAGCAATTGCACTGATTCTGTTCAATATATCATGGAATGGGAATATAATGATAAATCTTTAAAATATGTTAATTGACCATAATTTCCCTTTAGTTTAAATTTATCCCACAATTTAAACGATTTTTTAACCAGCTCCGGGACAAAAGTTTTTAATGATTTTCCCCATTTTATATATATTCTAATTTTTCTTCCAAATTTTAATTGAAGCCGCGTTGTTATTGTCGGACTTATCTGATGGCCGGAAGTTTTATAAAATATGAATACAATTGATTGGATATAAAATATCCGATTGAAGAAGAAGTTAGCCAATAAAGTTTTTAAGTTTTTTTTAAACTATATATAAACTATTTATAAATGTTATCTGGGGTATAATTTCTATACAAGCTTTATTTTTGATATTGAGCGCGGTCCAGTGCACGATGCCCGCCAAGTTTATAATAAAATATAATGCTTGAGCATTAATTCAATAAATAATAATAATAATTGTATAATACGAGTTGTATTGCTAAACTTAAACTATATAAGGTCACAAAATAATAATAATAATAATAATAATAATAATAATAATAATAATAATAGATAATAATAATAGATATTAGATAATGGATATTAGATAATAGAGTAGATAGATATTAGATAATACATCGAAAATCTAAAACGGTCCTTGTCGAAAAATGTTCTATTGATTTGAGGTAGGTACCTCTATATACTGTATGGATAATATATAACATTGTTTAAGAAAAGAGCAAACCAGAAATAATTAATTAAAACCTTTTCTTTTTGCGGTTTATAGCTTTTTCTTATGCTTTTATGTATATTTTCTATATATAACAATATAAGACCGGGTACATTTGCAAAAGCCAACGAAAAGTGGGTAATTTTCATTTCAGTACTAGATATAATATAAATCTCTATAATTATATTATTATTGGTGGTATATATGTAATGTATAATAGTCATCGGAATTATTTATATGATATAAGACTAGATATAGGTTGAGTATATGTTGTTGTTTTGTGATTTCATATATTGAATGATGGTTTTCGGTTTTATAGTGTGCGGTTATGTTAAGTTGCTAATATGCGTATTGGAATGAGATTCTGATGGCTGCCTATGGTAAAAAGATGGCCATAATGTTGGGTGAGATTGGTTTGTAAGTACTGTACATAAAATGTATATATATCTATAATAATTGTTACACCCGTATACCAACTACTGGGTAATGTTATAAAATGTGATTTGCGGATAGATATATAGAGGTGAATTGTTATTTTTGGATTTTATTATGGTGTATAGGTAATTTTTTTTTTCTATAATACACTGTAATGACATAACTTATGGAAGAGCGATACCATCTATCTATATTAGTGTGTTTTTTTTTTTTTTTTGGAAATTTTAAATATCTGGTTGCACAATTGTTTTTTAGCTTGAATTTTTTGTTAAAACAAGGTTTGTAAAATATTATTGAAAAATATTAAGTGTTACTACTCGTGCTACACCACCCACACCGTAGCATAGTGGTAGAGTTGTAGGCTACGGCGCATGGGGACCATGGATCGAATCCCGATCAGGTCAA
>JAABKK020026377.1:0-16807 GCA_011634745.2 Catotricha subobsoleta | reverse complement strand
TTCTGTTCAAAAACTTAAAAAAGATACTATTTTCGGCAAAATCGGCATAGGGTAATATTTTTTTCAAATTTCAGGGGTATAGGTATATAACAAAAATAAAGCGGTGTACCAATTAATTGGCAGCTTGTTTTTTATCATTTTTATAATTTTTATGTACAACATTTTTTTTCTCTGTCCCTCCTCTTAATTTCGGAAACTGGTGGCCCAGTGGAGATCGGATCCCTACAATTTACATGTTAATGCATATAAATAAATTGAAACTAATACAATTTTAATAGTTTTTCTTGTTATAGGGGAGACCGGGGATATACCGGCCACTTTTTGCATAAGTAGCTATAACTTTTCTTCTATCTAATATTTTGTCAAGCTTAAAAGCTCGTTAGAAAGGTTAGAGGTTCCTCTACATTTTGTTCTTGAAGGTCAATTTAATGAAATCTATACAAAAAAAAGTTATATATGGAAATATGACACCACTACGACCGGGGCTATATCAGGCTCAACCGGGGTTTTATCAGCCACACCCCGGGGCTTTATCAGCCACACCATTTTCTTAACTTTACTAAAAAAAAAAAGTTATTTTATTTGAAGAAAATATTTTAAATAAATATCACGGATAATTAATAATTAAAAATAGTTTGACTAAGATGTTCTCAGAAGCTATATGCGGTAAGAGCCCGACTTTTATTCCACAGCGGTATATGCAAGTCTATTGGATAAATGAAAACATTTTTTGTTTTCAATATTTTGTTTCAATAAAGTATTGGCTATTTATCGCTTAGATTTAAACGTGGATATAACAGTTGCTATTTAAAATAAATATTTATTTTAACCAGTGAAATCACTTTTTTCTTCCGGCTGTTATAGCCCCATTTTCTAGGCCTCTTATAGCCCCACAACGTTTTTTTGTGATAAACTGCTCATAAAAGTAAAACTAAGTGCAATTTATTAAAAATCGAAATTAAGACTTCCTGCAAGATGTCCAACAAACATTTATACTATAAAAATTATTTAATTAATTTTATATTCTACCTACAATAACAAATTTTGTAGGAAAATAAAAATTTAATCGGAAAGAAGTTTTTTACAAAACACGAAATTACTTCTGTACAATACGTCAGACAGCATTAATTTTTTTTTTTTGGTAAATGAGTAAAGTTAATATTGTTCTACGGTAAAAATTTGGAATAGATTGGATTTTTCCTTTTTTTTTGAAATGCAATGGCTGGTATTACCCCTGGTATGTTATAGCCCCGGTGTCCCCTATAATTTTATTAAATTATACATTCTATGATATTCGGGTTTACATCATAAGGTATACAAGAATACATATAGTTATATTCTTTTTGAAGTATGTATGTATATAATAATATATAATATATATTTTGTCTCAAAGTTACCATTCAAGGTATATTTTTATTGTATATATATATGAAAATGAATAATTTTCCAGTAGGGTATATTGTACATCTATACATTTAAGAATATAGTAGACCATGTCTTCTCTAAGATTATTATACAAAATAACGATATGCTTTTTTAAAATAGACAAAAAAGAAAGAATGAAAAAAAAACAATTTCAACTCAGAGAGAAGTAAGCAGTACAGATCAATGATGAATCTAAATGCTTCACCTTCGGGCAAATTATTCATAAAAACTAAATGCTGTGTTTGTTATTATAAAAAAAAAAACGTCTTACAAAACAACTAGAATCTACAATTTAAAATAAAACGAGAAGATAAATAATGATCTTTCCAACAACGCAACAAACAAAAACAACAAACAATGCATCAATACTTAAAACTAGCGACATATATATATATGTAAGATATCTTATACGATAATACATATCAGAATGACTTGCCAGAATTAATGTCGAAAACCTAGTTGAGAATGCTAAGCTTTTATGTTTAGCGACATATTTTATCTCTTATTTACGGTAAAATAAGGTTGAGTGAATTTGTTTCAATTTTATGCGACGAATATAAAATTATGCAAAATTTCTATATATAACATTTATTTTTGGTTTGTATCGAGGTTGTTATTTTTGTTTTCTCTCGACATTTGGTACCTGTCTGTTTTATATGTTTCCATACATAGTGCCTTTTTCCCGCAACATTATCATTTATATATTAAAAGAAAGAAGAAATTACTTAAGGAATTATCCGATACTAAAATTAATCCTCTCAGTGTTGTTTTATATCTTTTATGTAAAATGTTACTTCCTCATATGAATGAATTACACAAAATATTTAGCATGTATAAATTTGATAATATAATATAATTCAATGTAAATGTAAATGTAAATGTAAAAAAATGTGTAACTGTGTATCACTGTCAGTACAGACAACAGGAATAGAATAGACTTTTATACTTTATATACAAAACGATATAGAAGTTGTATTTATTATGGTTTAACGCATAGTAAAACCTTAATTTCACACACAATTTCCCTTAATTTCCCCCCGGACAACGTGTTTTGATTATTAAGTGGTGGAAAATTGGTTTGAATTTTATACATTTTCGTCATTTACAAAAATAATTAAAGGAATATTAAATACGATTATTAGTTTTATGTTTGATGTTTAGATAATAACAAAATATCTGCATATCCGATAAGATGTTGTTTACGATGGAACACAGAACAAATAAGCAATAAAGATATCCATCCACAGATAATTTATAATTTAAATGTTATCAGAAATATTTAACGCAAATGAATCTATTCATGAATAGATGTTTAAATTATTAAATATTTAGAAATATTTCAAGGAAATGAGGTAGCAATGATCTCTGCTTGATATGATAATAATTATTTTATTAAGATCTTCTGAATTTTATAGATAATTTATTCACTTATTTTTTGGGATTGTATTTTCTTTTTTTTTATTATGGTTTTAATATTATACTATAATATTATTTATTTTACGCAAAACATGTATTTTTTTTTAAACTAAATTAATAATTAATAACTTCCAACTAGATTGTTTATTTATTAAAACGAAAATATAGGAAAACATATTATATTTTAAACCAATTCGGAAAGGTACCCTACCAAACTCGAAAAGCACGATTCCTTTTTCGTTTTTATGAAATTCGAATATGTCTGAGTGTCTGTTCTGTTTTCATTTGAATGGTTTCAGTATAATACAGATTATTGAAAATTTAATTTTTCAAAGTAAAACGACGCCGCATTTTACCTCAAAACAAAGCTAAACCTCAGACTACTATAACACTCATAGCCTTCTAGACTGTAAACCACTATAAAAAGAAGCGCAATGTGTGGTATATTCAATATTCATACAACATTCTCTCTTTATATTTGCAGACATATTTGAAATGTGCTAGAGCAAAGAAAATTCGTCTTTTACACTTCTTGCTATCGATATATTCTCCGTTACTAGATTAAAGGGCTTAATAGCGTTCAGTCTATTTAAAAAAAAAAATTGTCTTATTATTAAATATACATAATCTATTCAAATTCAATATAGTGATATCTTATTTATATCTTTAACTTTCATTTGATTGATGTAATTTGTTTTAACTTCTTTAAAATTCTTGTGTTATAATAATTTTAACAAATGTCAAACGGAATTTAATTACCTATAGTCAAAGCTCTCATAAATTAAAACAATTTAATGTCTATAAGCTTTCAGGAATTTCATAATGTGAATTATATGGGCCGACAAGAATGTTTGATGGGGTCATTTGTAAACCGCAGTTTGTGGTAAGTTATGTGTGTTTGTATTAGTGTGACTTTTTGTATTTGTGTTTTCCATCGTACAATTTTCTATCCTTTAAAGATCTAAAAGTTATATAACATAACAGTTTCAATATGGTTAACATATATTTGAAATACACATTTTCTACTCAAAATTCACAAAGATATAAATCCTAGGTATTTAATATTACCATTTAAAATATCTTCAAGTGCACATCAAACTCAGTGACAAATTTTAAAGCAAAAATATAAAACAAAAAACAAGAGAATTCCAACATATAAAATGGATAAACATTGCCATTATGATATGGTACTAAACATCTAACATAACATTATAATATACTTTTAAAAATGATTTATAACGCATGTCATGCTATATATTTTTTTTCTTCGTTTTCTTTCTTTATTAAGTTTTTTTTTCTTTTTTCTTTTCTTCATTTTTTTTTTTCGCTTTTCTGGTAACTGGTATATAAATAAATCAAAGTGCTAAAATTTCATGAACATGCTTCTTATATTCTATGTGATATGCTTTCTTTACAATCATCATAAAATTTAACGCACATCATCATTCTGAGAGTGACAAGTGCCTCAGTATTATATTATTATTATCTATTATTATATGAATTAAAATGTGATGAATTTGCAAATTCTTTTTTTTTTATATTAAATATATATTTATATATATATTTTTTTTACTTTTATTTTCATTAAAACAATGTTTAAAATGCTTTATAAACTGTAAACTTTATGCTTTGAATGTTGATGGCTAATTAAATTTAAAGTAATGTTAATTTTCGAAAATTTAGAGTAATTTTCTGTGGCGAAGACATGTTTATTTTTATTTGCAAATAAATAGTTGTGTTTTGAATTTAAAATATATATAGTGGGACAATTTGCTTGTATACTTTCTCCCTCTTAAGGTTTTATGTACTTTTGGTATAGGCGGATATTTGTTGAAGTGTCCCTTCGATCATCTATTTAATAGGATAATTGAATAACAGCAATTTGTATAAAAATTGGGATGTATCGAAAAAGTTTTCTTATGGGTTAAGTTTAAATCTTTATGATAACCCAGTTGGCCATAAAATGAGATATAGAAGTAGCTATTTGCCGAATATATTAACTTTTTATTTTTTTTATATATATAACTATACATATATATTAAATTATTATTTTATGTTATCTACTTTTGAAAGTTTTACCTAGAAAAGAATATTTTTACAAATATTTCATAAGTTTTCTATTTCAAATTGCAACATGACTCATTCATTTTATTAGCAGAGGTAGAAATGATTTTAAAACATAAATTTATAATTTATTTATCTTGTCAATTATTACCATCTTTTGAGGTAATTGAAGATTTTATAAATATGAATCAAGGGCTTCTGCTACTGTTAGAAAATTAAATCTTAATACTTTATGTTGTACGACTGGGTTTTCTCTACCAATATAATACAAAATAACCCTAACTACCTTTCCATAATCTACTTAACAGTTTTAAACAGCGGTATGCATGTAAATTTATTAAAACCACTTCAAGTTAAAAACACTTAAAATTTAATCAACTAAGTCGATTGGTATTCAGGAAAAATAAGCTTATTTCCTATTTATGAACAAAATATGCATTAGATGGAAATAGACAATGAGGAAATACTATATTGTTCTGCTAACGTATTAATAAAGAAATTTCTCGATGCATACAATTCGTTTAATGCTCAGTGAATTATTTAAAATCGAGTTTTAAATTTGAATCATTTGAAAGTAAAATATGTTTATCCACAAAATATTTTCTTATTTCTTATTTTCTTTATTTGTTCTAAAAAAAAATATTTTTATGAAATTTTAAAGCTTAAAATTTTATGATAGTGTAATAAAATTAACTTCATTATACATATTTGGTTTGATTTGAATCGAAGCGCTAATTTCTCTAAAATATCGCACAGGCTATAATTTTTGATTGGGTTTTTATAGCATATTTTATGTTTTGACGCAGGTACTTGCTTACGAAATCATGAATATATGTCTCATTTCAAGTGTCTGATGGTCAGCCACTTTTTCAATAATGTTATGTATTATAATTTATAATAAATTTCTTAGACTATTTAACTTTTAAAGAATATACGATAATTAAATCATTGACATTCAGATTACAGATAACCATAGAAAATACAATTACATATTATTATTGAAAAAAAAAGTTGGACGATGATACTACAATATCATAAATATTATTTCGAATCAACGAACAGGAAATTAGAATCATAAATACCGATACCAGTAATCTTAGTTAAAAGAAAAGAATCTGCCCTTATTTAATACTATTTAATATCCATTCATTTAAACAGACATCGTATAACTAAATTAATTTAAAAAAAAAACTATTCAACTTGTTACAAGGTTAGCGCAACCATTTTTAAATAATGCTTTATTTTTTATTTTTTTTTTGCAATAGATTTTACATAGATTTTTATTTTAAAATTTTATGCAGCACCGTCACGTTCTATAAATGTGTATGCCATTTCTGAGTGATATTTGCTGAATGAAGTTTTTTTTTACCTCTACTTGTAATATTTGCTTTTATTTCTACAGTAAATATAGGGTTTGTACAGATCAGATATAGCTAGTTCAGTAAGTGCTAGTACTGTGTTGGTATGTTAGGCTACAATCACGAATTTGAAAAATGTGCACAATGCACATCATTTGAATTATATATATAATATTTTCCGTAAATCAATGCAATTGTAATATTTACTTTTATATATAGAATATCTTCTATTTGCACTTAACTTATCCAACATATATAAATATACCAACATGATACATGGTTACTGTGTGTATCTCGACTAAGTATTGATTGATTGATTTTAACACTATGATTATATATATATATATAAATGAAACTATGTTCAGACATGGTAGGTGTAGTAGGCACTTTAATAAACAACCATCAGTTAAATGAATAGGAAGTAGGCTGTCGGAATCGTAAATAGCTTTCACGTAACATAATAACATCTAAAATCTTATTATACTCTTAAATGTTAATGTTTTTAAGTGTTAATTGTTCTGTTAGGATCATTAACATTAATATTATATACCAATTATTCTATAGAGACCTAACTTCTGGCTCATATATTAACCACTCTTTTCCATATATATATATTTATATAATATGTATGTAAAAAATAACAAAATTTCGTTCATCTTAAAACTGAAGTAATATTAACTTTACCTTAAGCTATATAAAATAAAAGCAGCATATCGGCATCACCACTCACCACCAGAAAAACCAAAAACAAATATATACACATAAAAATATATTTATCATTCATTATGTGTTTTATATTTTATAATAAATGCGTAGAGAGTGGCGCGTATCAAACGTTTATAAAATAAATATCAGTGTAAGGTGGTCTAATTTAATTTCTTCTTCAAACAATTAAAATAATTGGAGGGATACATTTTTGTGGCATTTTGTATTATATATAAGACAATTAAATTACACACGAACAAGAAGTACCATTAACAAATTTCTAATAAAATTATAGCTTTAAGTTGATCGGTTAATACGATAAGAAAACAAAATATAAATGTTTACTTTTTCACGCGTTGTATTTTATTTATTTTTTTTCGTTCTGGCTTTTGTTCTGTTTTTGTTGTTGTTGTTGTTTGTTTGCTTTTTTTTTTTTTTTTTAAGTAAGCTCGTGGCTTGTAAGAGATATTATAATTACAGAATGCAAAACATTTGATAATTTTATGATTGATGAGCGCCGTGAGTCAAATCAACAAAGTAGAAAAAGTCTATCTTTTAGAAAATATTTTCGAATTATCCAAATGTGATATTTTGCTTTTTTTTATTTTTTATTTTTTACTTTTTGTCATCAATTATTAGATTTTACCCAAATTAAACTGCGATTTTAAATAATTCAATTTCTTTGAGAAAATTGTGATAATATAATTTACTCCGTATTTCTTTAAAGCCTTTACAAACGAATTCAATATTACTGTGTGGGGATATATACTTTTTTTTTTTTTTCAAACTTTAAAATAGCTGTTAAAATACTAAAATACTTTATGAATAACAATTATAGGATTTATCTGAAATTATTTCATTTAATTCTAACTATTACCAGACAATGCTCTTCTTAATTCGAGTTAGAAGTTTATATTAAATTATATTTTGTTCAAATCTCATTCACATGGTTTTATGTCCAAAAGATGTGTGTTGTAAGTTTACTTCGTTTACTTTAGATGACCCTCACATTAACGGATTATGTGCTACAGCAATAGCAACGCAACATTGGTGAAAGCCTTTATTCTATAGTACCCACATAGAATTTGTTCGTTTGACAAAGATAAAACGCATGAAGAAAATTTCTGTTTATACTAAATGATTTCAGATATAATTAACTAGTCACTTTATATTGGTTATATATGTATTAAAGTGTTCAATAAACGAATTTCACCATAAATATTTTGCAATCTTCTCTTTTTTTTCTTCTTCTTTTTGATATAATAAAATATCCACGATTCACAACACAAAATGTTTATTTACACCTTAATATCTTCTCTCCACCTATTTTTTTCAAATGTTATACACAGGAGTGTTCATCAGAAATTTCAACTAAAAAACTACTATGAAATAAACTTAATGAAATTTTGATTGAAAATTCCTAGTGATATTTTGCAATACACGTAGTCGCACGTGTAAAGGGTCTTCACATAAATGAAAAAAGCAGGTATCTATTTTCTTTACGCAATTTCTTTGTGCTTGATTTCTTTTCACAATACAAACTCATTTTATTTATGGATTGTAATAACGATAGAATTGAGCAATGATTATATGTAATAGGAAGCCGCCGCATTTAAATCATTTGTTGTAGTTAGAGGGAAATAACTACAAAATTTGGCTATACTAATGCGCTTTTACATAGAAGTATGGAAATTTGTTTTACCCTAATTCGAGGGGGTGAATGGGGGCAAAATAGTCTGGTACGTCAAACGAACTGGATTCAGAATTCTACAATTTAGCAGGAAACAACGTTTCATGCTTCTATGTAAACTGTAAAGATGCATTATTATTGTTCATATTTGTCTAACTATTGTAACGTGGCTTATAAAGTCCATAATACTGAAGAAATACAGAAATTAGAATTCACATAGCCGTATATCGATTTTATATAGAAAAATAATAAATAGCTTCTTTATTCCTTGAAAGCAATCAATCAATGAAAACTTAAATCACGCACTTCAACATGCGATTTTTCTTTGTTTGCTTCTTTGCACGGCATAACTCTATTTTATTTTAAAGAAATTCTATGAATTTGTAATTTTAACTCAAGATAGATAGCTTCTTGTTTTTGAAGTAGGTAAATTCCTTATGTATAAAGTTGTTGAATAATACATATCTTAATGTTGCACATAAATTATTAATTATTAATTTATTAATATTTGTGCAATATTAAGGCGTATTATTCAACAACATTATACTTATTTGTTGTGCAGCTCCCACAATTTATTATTAAAAATCCTAATGATTACAGAAGAAATGGTGTAAATATCCGATAAATTAACAACTTCTACTTTGGCAAATAATTATTTAATGCTTTTTGTTGTCAAAGAAAAACTATAAATATATTTTATATATTCCTTTTTTACTGGCTGATTTTAGCCAGTATTTACTATTTTGTTTTCCGTAAATTTTAATATAATATCACTTAATAATGGTAAAAAAAATGAGAAAATATGTAAATACTGCAAAGGGACTGCGGTAAATTATTATTGGTTGTCCACGCATCAATACTATATGCGAAACCATTAGTCTCTTGTTCTTACTATGTGCGTCACGACTACCAATAAAACAGGTTCACTCTGTCATTTATATAACTAGCTTTTGTCATTGGAATTTATATCTCGATTAACATTAAATAGAATTTAAATCATTTAATAGTTAATCAATAGACTTTAAGTTCAATTTAATTGTTCAATAAATATAATTAAACAATTATAACTTTAATTAAAAAATTAAACGAAATTTTGATATTGAGGGTTTTGCCGAAATCACTATTTAGATTTATTATCCCCTATTTGGATTTTTATATATTATTCACAAGTTATCACATAAAAAACCATTTAAAAAACTAGATACAGATACTTACATTAATAATTTTTTTTTTTTATTCGTAATGAAAAATTTAATCTAAACCATTGTGAAAATGAATAGTGCATATGATAGTAAATTAGTAATTTTACTGTCCATAGAAATGAAATGAAGTCGTATCTTATAAAATTTTAAGTAACAATATAAACATGATTTTATTATTTGCCTTTTTTTTGCAGAAAAATGTATTTCGGCGATTTTTTTTTTGTCGAAAAAGCCCGGTCACCTGATATTGAGCTCGTGATTCAGTTATTTTTTATTTTTTTTTCGATTTTCTAGATGTGTGATTGTGACTCAAGTGAATTCACTATCATGAATTTTTACTTACTTATTTTGTTATTATTTCGGTACTAATAGAGCAGCGATACAAGTTTTATTTCTTTTATTTAATCATTTTATAAATTGGAATAAGTTATAAATTGAGGCGCTATAGCATTTAATAAAACAATACATTAAAATTTTTAATATCTATTATTCTATTGTTTATATACCATTTATACATAACGATACATAACGATACAAAACGATACAAAACGATACAAAACCAACATTTGTTAGCTTGTTAATTATTTATATCCAAAGCTGTATATTTTGTCAACGACTTAATAATATAAGTAAGTACTTACAAACGAAATATCAAATACAAAATAAATTCTAAATAACTTGAAATCAATAACAAACCCATATGATTAATTTTATATACACATAAACATGTATGAGTTGAAAGAAACCTTTTTTTTTTGTTAAGAAATAATTGGGGTTTAAAAAAACTTGGAATGTAAAGAACTTAATAATATTTAAAAAAAAAAAATTATAATAATAATAATCAAAAAAGCAATTTACATTTTTAAATTTGATACACGTAAGTAATATTGGTTGATACTTAGTTGCGGGACAATTATAAAGGTCGAGTTGGTTATTAACAGACTGATGGTTATAAATCTTTGACCTCGGAAGAAAGTTTGCAACAGTAGAACCGTTTTATATCATTGGTTATTGAAATTTTTATTTATTTATCAACTATATTAAAACATTCGTTTTTGTATTTTTGTTTAAAAAATAAAAAAAAAAATCTACCGAATAGCATTAAATAATTTGTAAATGGTAAACCATACACACACTGTTAATATAATATATGGGTGGAATGGGTTTCTTTTCAAAATAAACTGCTTCTACAGCGAAGCCGATTACTTTATTAGGCTCTTTATTTTGCTTCTTTCGTTTAGCTGAAAGTAATTAACTGGTCGTGATGGATAATAGAAGAAACAAAAATAACTGGTAGAACGATAAAAACAAGGATTTGAGAGAAAAAAAGATTTTAGGTCGACATATTCAATAGTGAAATAGAATTCTTGAAAAAATAATCAGCTCCATTGAACAAGTAAGAAAGATGTGAAGAAAAAAAAAGTAATTGGCATTTGATCTAACTATTTTTGCTGTTATTATACTTTAAAGAATACATCTTTCTGATTATTGAATGGAAATTTAAACCTTTCGGCTCAATTCCATTCCTACAAATAGGACTTACTATTTATTTTTCTTGCATGCCTTTCTTTTATTTTTTTATTTTTTCATCATAATAACTGACAACGTTTACCTGTGACTGCTTTTCTTAGTGTGATTGCTTAGTCATCATTTTTTCATCATATATTTATATTTCTACGCATCAGCGTTTTAGTTTAGACTTTTTAAATAATATATTTAGAGTTGAATTGGAACGTTAGCATTTTAACATTTTAGCATTTTAGCATCTTAGCATTAATATTTAAAATTTAAAAAAATCTTACCAATTTTTAAGAACTTAATTTTATTAAACCATTCTGCGAAAAAAAAAAAAACTATAAACAAAACTCGAAAAAACTTATTTCCGTCCGACCATAACTTTTGAAGCTTGCTCAAGTTGTTTTCGGTCATAAAACAAATTTTAATTTCAAAAATATTTTTTTGTCCACTAAAATGCATACGCAACCCAACCAGTAAATAATGTTATAACGAATTTTATAAAAAAAAAATGGTTTACTTTATAAAAAAAAAAGAAAGAAAAAAGTGCTTTTATACGAATGAAAATGAATTATACAGAGTCGTCTTTGTGGTGAGCTGGAGTGAGTTTTATAATTGATGACAATTGAGCACATTAAAAATTACGAAACTATTATAACTAGTTTTATTAGTTTGTTCCGAAATTAAAATTGCATTTAAAAAACCTTTCTACAATTCACATAAATTTCATTCTGAAAAGTATTAAAAACTTTTCTGTTATTTCAATTTGCTAAATAAATAATTCAGAGAATATAGAAAAAAGAAAAGAAAAAATACTGTAATGATTTAAGAATAAAAAGTTTTCAGAGTTTGTATACTTTACATAAACACTGGACGAAATAATAAATTACAAATTGGTGAAATTGAAAAAAATAAATTTTCTGTTAATAAGTAGTACCTAATGTTGGTTAGAAACTCACATGCACACCAGTTTAATTAAGAAATATTAAATCAGTGAATACAGAAATTTATGTTATTATTGTAATTATCCGAAACATAAATTCTTTTTTTGTACGAATGTAAGGTTTAAACAAAATATTATTTAATTTAAGATAGCAGTTTTTTTTAAAGTATTGTTGTTATATACGGGCGCACGGAGGGGGGGGGTATTATGCCCTGCTGATATTTTGAACTATTTTTTAGAAGTGAGGACCTTATTGTTTGCTCTCACGAGTAAGCAGTGATTTTTTATTTGTGGTCAACAACTTTTCTTCTCATCTATGAAATATCTGTTAGACTTAGATTTAAATGAATATTTCGGACGGACTTTATATGCTTCAATGAAATAAAAAAATTGTTTCCAATATTTTGTGAATTTTTTATTCAATTTATCAGAGAAATTTATTAATAAGTAAATAAATCAATGAAATGAATAAAAAATTCACGAAATATTGTAAACAAAATTTTGCTTTATCTAAAACATATAAAATCCGAAGTACTCTTTTAAATCTAACAGATATTTAATTAGATATTAAATAGCGATAAAAAAAAAACAAAAAAAAAAACATTATAGTTTTATCAAATATGCACAATGGTACTTATATCGTTAAATTTGCTACAGGCAAACCGACAGACGGTTTCTTTAACTTTAAATCTATTTTCTTTATTTACAAGTTGATCATAAATTTCAAAAAAATACTTTCGGTGATACATATTTCATAAACGAATGCCTTTGAATTCAATAAGTAAACTAATTAAAAAAGATATAATTTTACAAATACAGCAATAAAAATATGTTAAACCAAACCTTGAAATAGTTTCTATCTGAATTTAATTAGGAAATGTTCAAATTAAAAAGAAATGTTTTATGTCATGTTCAACAATATATTTACCCCACAATATTCTATCTGTCCTAACCTATTTATTTATGTTTTTTCTACAGAGCAACTATGAATTCCCAGAATTACTGTGCATCATTATTTTAGTACATAGCTCGCATGTCTCCTCAAACTCAGTAACTTAATAAAATATTAATATTTTTTTTTCGTCTTTGTACATAAAATATAGAAAATTACCTTAATGCCCTTTTGTATTGAAGAGATGGAATGTTTTCCAAATTGTTTTTTTTTTTTTAATTAGATAATGTCTTTTCAATAAGTATTCACTAATAGATGTTATTAAAAAAAAAAAAAGCAAAAAAAAAAAACAACAACAACAACAACAAAATAAAAACAAAATAAGTAAAATGTAAATTTCCAACTCAAAAGCAAACTTTAATAATGTTAATAGAGTTGGAACTAATACTCAAAATGTTCGCTAAATGTATATATCTAATAAAATCATCATTCAGTCATCGTTTTTTATTATAATAGATATAAATTTATTATCAATTAGCAGTGTTTTGTTCTCAGTGGAAACGATATAAATATATTTTTTTTTTTTGCGGTGGCTGTTTTGCCATTATTCATATTTTGTATTAAACATTTGTGACAACTGAAAACCTTATTAATTATTAAACTTTCTTTTGTTTTTTTGTTTTTTTAGTAAAAATTTTAACACTTTACAAATAAAATACTGTATATAGAAAATTTTCAGGTAAAATTCTTTCAATTTACGTATTTTTCTTCTTTTTTTTTTTTTAAATAGAAAATAAAATTAATCTACATAAAAAAAATATCACTTTTTATTTGATTTTTTTTTTTTTTTTTAAATAATAACTGGTTTTAATAAATTTTAAATAGAAATACCACTTTGCATAAAATCTTCGTTAAAAGTATATTTATTTATTATTTTATTTATTTATTTTCTTCTTTTTGTATGTGGCTTATATTCTTGTGATATATGCGTAAACATAAAAAAAAAGAAAAGAAAACATATACAAAATAACTTTCGAACCGGAGACACTTAACTTAAGTATCTAATAATACTTTCATCTTTTATAAAATATGATTTATTATTATAATATATGCACAAGTCGAGCAGTAAGAACCACATATAAATTTATACTCATATAATAACAACAACAACAAAAATTATTCTAACCAAATCAAATCAAACTGAATAAACCGACTCTAAAGCCATAAAAAAAATGTATATATTTTTATGCTTTTTATGTTATTTTTGTAAGTATTTCGCAGTTCAAGTTCACGCTCGAAAAGCAACACCCTAACTGAACAAGGAGAAAATATGTGTAACTGAAATTTTCTTTTTTAGAGATTATATATCATCATGGGAGAGTATTGTGTTGTCAGTTTTAAGGTTGGTTTATATGTTGTTATTTATTATTATTATTATTTTTTTTTAGTGAGTATTGACCAGTAGTGGTATAAGTGATTTTTTTTTTTGATACTGTTTTTAATTATTATTGAACTGAAAATAAGCTTTTTCAGAATTTTGTTTCCCTTCCAATTAAAGTTCCATATAAAAATATTATAAGAAGTCAATGTCCTATGCAACTCTAGTAATAGCTTATTTCTTATTGAATCATCAATATCACGATTAACAATTTCAGTCAACTCATAAGCTTTCTTATTACAAAAGTTAGAAGAATTCCTCGATCACGTTCCATTCTTACATGCGTAACGTAATAACAATCAAAGATATTTCGATTGCTTTCTTACTTGTCGTACATGCTCCGGGTCTACATCGAAATATTTAATAAATACCATTATGAGAAATGGTTGAAAGAGACACATTGTCCATATGCAAAATATATTATCATCAAACAAAATCGTATATTGTAACCATGAACCTACCTTTATTTCACGCAGTCGCTTCTTAAGTTTCCATTTAATGTGAGTTGATTGTTTTTCTCTTAGTTTAAAAGCTTTTTTCTTTATTTTATATTTTTTTTTATTTTTGAGTGAAAAATTAGAAAAATACCACTTTTATGTACCTTTTGTTTTGTTCGTATAATAAAAAAAAATACCAGTGACTGATAATATTATATATCAAGAAGGTAAAAGATGCAATAATATTGTAGTCAGTCGCATATTCATATAAGTGAACATATAAAATGAATGGAAAATTGAAGAGTTTAAACATTTCTATTTTATATAGATTTTTTGTGTGTTATCAATAGCTTTAAGTAACATATTATAAACCTTTTCTTATACCAATTTCTTTCTTTTTTTTAATGAAGTGTGAGGATACGTGTATATTTCCACACAGAGCAAAGTAATCATACTTAGCTTTGTGTACAGAATAAATAGTAAAATATTTTCTCTATTATCAATCTGTTTACAAAAACTATATACTCCCTATGCAAACCGTTTCTGTTTGCCAACATAAAAATTAGCAATGAATGGACGGTACAATAAATATAATAGCAAGTGTTTACATTAAAAATGAAACAAATAGAAAATTAAATAAATGTAAACATAGAGCTTTATTAATGTAATTAAAAGTGTTATTTGTTCAAATATAGTATTGTTTGATTGCGCTTGGCGCTGAACTGAATCGTTTGGTTATCTTACGTTGCATATGAAAAGTTCTTTTATTCTTCATTTGTTTTCATTATACCTGTTTCTTTTGTAGAGTCTCCGATGAACTGTAATGCTAAACTCGTGGGAAATAGTTTTCGTTTCTTCTATTTTTGCATTAAATCATCAGTGGGTGGTAATTACCTACAGACGGCTTAATATATGGTTCTTATTCTGATTAAATGAATAGAATAGTTTTTATTTGTTTGCTTTAATATTGAGTTGCTGTTATTTATTTAGCTATTTAAATGTAACATCCGGTTTTATAGTACACAAAGTCAGAGGCGTAACTAGAAGAATACAAAAACTGGTTTATAGCTTTACGGACGTTTGTTTTTTTTTCCTCGTCAAAGAAGTTAAACAACAGCCTAATTGTTAAAATATATTTTTTTGAGCCATACTAAAAATAAAAATGAGCTGTACCATAAAACCAAACTGGCCACTTGCACTTTGTCAAAGAGACACAAAAGAGAACTATGTAACTTTTAATTATATATATCATTTGCTTTAATTTACCAGCGTTTCTTCCTAATTTTTAATGAGAAAAATAATTAAATTTAATTATTGAATATTTTATATTAATTATTATTCGTTATTAATTCGGACGATTATTAAATATAAAATACTGTTTAATTTTATTTTATTTTTTAGTGCGAACGTCTTAATTTTACTAAAAGTTCATTAAAAACAACAGCTACGATTTATTTTTAAATTAAATTTAAGAAAAAAACCTTTTCATTCAAATTTATTTCCTTTAGAAATTTAATAAAATAACAGTTTCTATTGAACAGAAACAGAAATGATTTGATTAAGGCTCATCTAATTAAAGTTTGTTTCAGTCATAAATTTTCCTACATTCAAAATTAAACGGAATCTAACCAAATTCAGAACATATATAATGCGTTTTCGATTGCACATAACCAATGCAGATAGTTAACTATTTTGGTTAACATTTTGCAGATTTTGTTATCG